>BQKZ01004183.1:11739-40294 GCA_036244855.1 Temnopleurus reevesii
TTATAACTTTTCCAAAACTTGTTAATTTTTCGTACAATCTTTTGTACAACATGTTCATGATATCATGTTTCTTTTTAAGTAGATTTGAAGACAAAATTTGGCGACAAAAATATTCGCTTTTACCAAAATTATACTTGGGCTTTAATATAGTGTATGTCTTTTTGTAAATTGTAGAATAGTTTCATCAAAGTTTGCCTCATTCTGTTTGATTCAACGTCTGTTGCAGAATATATGTGATTCTTCTGTATACCTTTCACTTCAAATCATAATCTATCATATGTCTACCATTTAGCGTGTTGTTTAGCGGACATTTTAGTGTCATATTAAAGTTGTAAATATCAAATAATAGTTATGTTAATGTTTAATCTCATAATGGGATGGTTGAAAGGTTTTACTAGATGTAGAATATTTTCATCAAAGTTATTTCTCATTCTGTTCAATTTAATGTTTGCTGCAGCGCATACATATATCTACCTTTCAAAGAGTCGTTATCAAATGTGAAAATTTAAATTATTCCCTGTACCCATAAGCCCCCCCCCCCCACCACCACCAAAAAAATGAATACCCACAAAATTAACCGATCCTCTGAAAATGAATGGACTTGAACTTTTGTCCAGCACTTTTTTCACTCAGATTTTTAAAGATTGGAGTAAAATTTTAGGAAAACAACCTGAAAACTTATTTTCAGTAAAATTATAAATAAATGTGAAATAAAACCTGTTCAGCCATTTTCAGGTGTTGTAGGGCTTTTTAAAAACTCCATTCTAAGTTTTACATGTTTTTTCTACATGAAGTCTGTGCCTGTAATGAAATGATAAATTAAGAAAAGACAAACTTTTCAACTGACCAACATGCTTTTTCAAAAACATCATTCTTGGGCATCCAAACAATTTTTTTGTGGGGGGGGGGGGGGGGGGGAGGCCTCATCAAAATATACATTTATTGTAGATGGAGACTCCTTTTTCTCAATTTAAAGTGGTAAATACACATATTTTCAGGTATTTTAGGGCTCTGTTCTCAATTCTTGGTCATATTTCTTACATGAAATCTGTTTCAAAAGTGGAGAAAAAAAATGAAAATTAAATTTCCGCAATTTTTTTCAAAGGTCATTCTTGGGCATCCAAACAATTATTTTTATGGCTTTTTTTTTTGGGGGGGGGGGGGGGTCCTAATCAAGATATATATACATTTATTGTAGATGGAGACACCTTCTTCTCAAAATAGCGTAAATACACACATTATAATCAAGGATTATTTACGCCTCAGTGCTCTTAATATCCTACTCTTCATGCCCTTCTATATAGTCCTACCACTCATAATTACACCGTCCAATTATCTTGTCTGCTGCTACATTCCTCACATTCCATTCATGTACATGTAGTTTGTTTAAAATTGAGTGATATGAGGACAAAAATGGTATCATTTAAATCGAACATAACAAAAGAAAGTTATGATTATTTTTATCACGTGACTGAACAGTGATTTTCTTGCAAATTGGCAAATTTTGTGTGCGGGATATGATATTTGTCATGCACTTCTGCAATAGTTCATTATATCTTGTTTTAGAAAGCCCACTTTTTCAACCCTTTAACACAGCAGTTCTCAATTACTTTTGCTAACGCTCCAGATATCTTGTTGACACTCTCTCCTGCTCCACTGATTAGTTAAAAGGAGTGAAATAGTGATATAGGAACAAAAATGAGTTTTTCGAACAGGGTGTGCACAAAAAGTGTAAACTCCCTGCTTAAAGGAGAACCAATGCTATGAAATTTGTTCTCATTGAATAAAGAAAAATCGGATGAACAAGCTGAACATTTTAACGAATTTGGACAAACCGTTCAAGAATTTTTAATTTTTAAATGGGAATTGCAGCCAGTTATGGATGTGCTCACTGTGGATGGAGAAAAATACAGTGATCGAACTGAAAATTTAACAAATCTGACAATCCATTCAAATGTTATGAATTTCCAAAGTTTTGATTTACACCTCTTATATGCTCCCTAAATTGGCAACCTACAGGTACAAAATGGCTGCCAACATGGATAACTCTCCTTTCACTTTCTATACAGAATTTCAAGTTTCGTTTCTTTTCAATGCAAGTAGACATGGAATCAACAAGATTCATTAAAAAATGCATGCAGAATGAATATATCTATATTATACTTGAAGAAAAAAAACCCAACATTTTGTTTAATTTTCTACAAACCAAAAAGGGAACAATTCTGTGTATAAAGTGAACTAATGGAGAGTTCTCCATGATGGAAGCCATTTTGTGCCTGTACTTTGCCAATCTAAGGAGCCCATGAGGGGTGTAAATCAAAACTTTGAAAATCTATAACTTTTGAACGCATTGTCGGATTTTGCTCAAATTTTCAGTTTGATCATCGTATTTTTTTCCACCCACTGAGATCACATCAATGTCTGAGGGAAGTTCTCCTTTAAGGTCAATCTACCCTAATGCCTGTATTCATCTCATTTTGCAGTGTTTCATTGGCTTGCTGTGACATCTTTCCGCAAGGCATTTCATTGATCATTAGAAAATGCATTATTATCACACACTTAAATACATGTTCCTGTATGTTCCAATTGAGTATAAATGTGATGAGTCTTTGCAGACACATGAATATAGTGTCTACACCTGTATCTTAGTCTTTGCTATAGTGATATACAAATTATAGTTTTTGACTCTGTTACGCTTTAAGGCCAATCTACCCTAATGTATTCACCTCCATCATTTTGCAGTATTTCATTGGCCGTGATATCTTTCTGCTATGCATTCCATAGATCATCCGAAAATGCATTATTATCATATACCAAATTCCCTACTCATGTATGTTCCACTTTAGTAATGTGATGAGCCTTTGTAGACACATGAATATAGTTTGACATTTGAATGACTTGTTTTTTTTCTGAAAATTTAAAGATTGAGACCTCCCAACTAAAAATTGCCTTTGTTACTTGTTCAACACTCTTTCATTTCATAAGGCTTAAACATATATCTATAGATTTTCATTTGTCTAGATTATCAGATATTCTCTGTTTGATCTTCATATATCAAAGTGTCATTTTCAAAGTACTTATTCAAAAGAGCTAATTGAATTGCATAATTGGCATTTTTTCATTCACGTTCCATCAATATTCCTCTTAAAAAACATAATATTTCTAGATGTGTTGGCCTATCAAGAATCTGCTATTGATTTTAATATTTGTTGAGTAACATTTAAATTGATGGAAAATGATTGAAATACAGATATGTCAACAAGTTTATGGAATATTTATGAGATACGAATAATAACCAAGTAAGCTGAATAAACTGCGTTTGAAGGAAACAAAACACTTTTTGCTTTATTATTGAATGTTTGAACTAAACATTCAATAGAATGGTATCACATTTATATTCTGGAACATTAGACAACTTTGAAAAGATTCTTAAGTTACTGTAAAGCTGACCTGACTCCTAATTTCATGTGTGCTATTTGATTCACTTTTACAGGAGGGTGTTGACTTCGGAAGTGATGGAGAGTTCGCTGACCTGGTTTTAAAAGAGAGGACCTGAACAACGTAGAAGTGCACAGATTGGCAAAAACACCAAAATCTAGCAACCCTTTGGATTATTGATTATGTGTATGGTATGGGCATCCTCCTCTGCACCGAGATGCTCGTCGGCGCACCATTGACACACTGTACAGGCAATTCCATGGGTTTAATTTATCACGTCCATTATGCTAACAGTTAGTGCATATCTTGATGAAATTCCTCAAAATTTGATTATGTGTGACTCAGAAACTATTTTTGTCATGCACATTGAATTTCAAGGGATTTTAATGAATAATTTTCAAGAGATTCAGCTTTTTTTGGCATAATGGACATTCGTGTAGTTGCCCATAAGTGATGTAACTTGCGCACTTGGCGAAATAAGCCTCTTTCCTGTATCTCACCAACGTAATGTAGAGTAAATGGGATGCAGATAAGGATGATAAATGTTTTTGAGAAATGCTGAGCAAATATCGCCAACTAACTTCATAGTTTATGTTTATGTTTTTGTCGAACAATTGCTGCTCTCTTGTTTAATTTACGTTGTGTTGGTATAGTTGAAAAGTGATAAATGGCAGCTCTTGCTCATGAGATGTTTCTTAAAAATCTGTTGTCCCGAATTTGTTTATAATATTTTATTAGAAAAACTGCAGGGATATGTTGTGTTATCTACTTCAAAATACTATTATTTCCTTTTCAGTAGTTGTGTTTCTGTCTTAAATCATCCCCTTTCATATGTCATGTTATGCCCATGCAGTCACCTAGAGGCCCAGACTGAACACAATTCAACATGACTCTTTGCCCGTAGGCAGCTAAAGGTAAACTGAACAAAAAATCATGTAGGATGATGTTACTTCCAGGCTTCTATGTGACTGGGGCCTAAGTTAAGCCGACCGTATATGTTACGACTGACTCACGATCCGATGTCAGAAGAAAGTGTAATAATATCTCTCTAAAGCATTCTTACAATAACACAATCTTTGATTCAGGTACTGGATATTCAGTTTATTAATAAAAAATGAGAAAATGGCATAATGTAAGCTTTTTTCGTCGAAAAGAACACAGAATCAGCACTGAGTCATAAGGAAGTCGAAGCTGTTAGAGCAGTCTTCAGATTGTCTATGATTTGAAACTAATATACCTCTTTATATCCGGTATATAGCTGATCAACACATTGAAATTATATCAGTTTTCCGAACAAGGTTTAGGTAGACTTAATTTGTGGAAATGAACATATCGAATGCTACTACGATTTAAGTCAGATCGTAAGATGATCGTAACATGTGCAGTGGGTTTAAATGTCATGTAAGTCCTGCGGCATTGACATTTGCGAGACAGGCTTCATACATCTATTTATTCACATTTATATAAATATTCACTATTTTGCATTGCTTTGTAGTATTTATTTTGAAATAATATCAAGCATCATTGTCATGAAATATACATTTGATTTAATCCTTTAGCAACTGACCCACCCATCTTTTTCAACGCATTTTTGTAACCGCGGAAACCATTTTCATGGGGCTATGAATGGTGAATATGGTATGTGTGAAATCCTTAATATGTTCTTAAGAAAAAAGATCTTACCAAGAAAACTATGAACATGCTCAGAATTATTTCATATTTTCCATGAAAATGTAAGACAGATGGCAAGAATGGTATGCCTTCCAGTGGGCAATATGACTTTTGTACACAATCTTCAGTAACTGTTGCCATAGGGTTTAAAAAAAATACATTCAAACCTGTCTATAGCGGCCACCCAAGGGAAACAGAAAAAGTGGCCACATTAGACAGGTGACCTCTATAGACAGGTTCTATAACATACATTTTTATATCGAAGTAAGCAATTAAGGTGGCCACTATAGACAGGTGACCTCCAAAAACAGGTGGACACTATGGACAGGTGGTTGTTATAGACAGGTGACCACTATAGACAGTTGGCCTCTAAAGACATGTGGTCACTATAGACAGATGGCCACTATAGACAGGTAACCTCTACAGACAGGTGACCTCTAAAGACAGGTGGCTGCAATAGACACGTGGCCGCTATAGACAGGTGGCCGCTTATACACATTTGACTGTACTCAGTCCAGAGTTTCAGGTGACTATGAAAAAAGCCTGTTTGAGGGAAATGAAATTGCCCCTCGTTGGATCAAGTATTTTGACTAGTCACCGATGTTGCCAATTTGGTGTTCCAGAGTTCAGTGAATGGTTAGTTATGAGAGGTTCCTTTGTAATATACGTTGTACCTTTGTGAATGTTGGTATAGTAATCCCTTATTTATTTGTTTACACAATTCATTCGTATGCTGAACATTGTGTATGGGTATCAATTTTTTTAAATAATGGAGAGGTTACTTGAATATTAATCAATAATTTTTAATGAAGCATGAAAATTAATTTTTATTATGATATATTTTGATATTTGAAGTATATTTAGACCATTTTAATACAGTTATGAAATTTGCATGTAGTTAAACGCGATTAGTATTATCACTGGTTACCTGAATGAATTTTCTTGATTTATATAAGAGGTTTTTACAAATCATACCTGAAAGTAATGAAAATGATTATTGCCGTTTTGCATATCATATTCTAGTTCTAATTAGATGTCCATTGAACTCCCAATTGAAATAGAAGGAATTATCATGAATTTTTGAGTTTCACTTATCAAAACATTTTAGGGGATGTTGCTAGAAAGTTGCAATTGATCACAAATCAACTGCAAATCAGTTGCATATTGTCGCATGCATTTCTATTCGCGTATGATATGCATGTTTAACAAGATGCGCATGAAGCGATGGTTTTATTTATGATCAACCGCAACTTGCAATCAATGGTAACTTTTGAACAACACCCCATAGAGGTTTTTCTTAACTTTATATCTACACAATTTGAAAGAAGAATCATGGAACCAAATATATTCAAATCTTGCTATGAAGCACTTGTCTGTTGGTTAGTTGCCAATTTGAAGTGACCAATGAAACTAACCCTTGCCTGTACATCAACGTTCTGTTTGATAAAGCGCTATGATTAGTCATCCAATAAGAAAAATTGTTTGAGATTAATAGTTGCTTGCGTAGGTATATATGTTTAAATTAATTGTAGTGGACGATTTTATTATCTCATGATGTATATTTTCTTTTATTCTATGTTATTACTTGAATTATGCAAGAAAATCACTGTAATTTGTATTTCATATAATCATGCCCTAAATGGTTTATAATGTATTAAAAGCAGCTATGAAATTGCTTGGCATCGCTTTCCTTTTCTAAACATGTAACAAAACTTCCGTACATTACTTGTATTTATCACAGATTATTTCCATATTCTATTTTTCTATTTATCACTCATGTATATAGCAGTTACAAAATGATAGGGAAGACATACGTTATTCAATGAAATAAATTGTGTGTATGAAAGATAGATGGGCCCAAATATGGAGTCCCTTAGAAAGCATTTCCGGTTAAGTAGCCATATTGAGGATATTTTTACCCATATTCCCAAAGAATGTTTCTATACTCGATGAATGAACTTCATTTAATCAAAATTGCCCCTGTCGGTTGAATGCCTTTAGTTAACATTTTTATGGAGCAATATTTGATCAAGGTTATATGGCATGTTTGAAGTTTCCTTAGCTGATAACTATTTGGACAATGTGAAATATGCCATAACTTTGATCCCACATTGCCCTTCAAAATAGTTGTAACTTCTGACTGGTTGGACTGATTTTAATGAAGTAAGTTAATTCATCTGGTAAATAAATAATCTTTTGAATATGGCGAAAGAAATATCCAAAATATGGCTTGTTTGCTTGAGACATTTTTTTGGAAACTGTATTTTTAACATACCAGGTAGTAATTATAGAAATGTTACATCAATTAGTTTCATTATTTTGAAGCAGTGAACAAACCACTAATGTGTAAAGAACAAATTGGTATTATGTTTAAAAGTTAAAAAAATGGTTAGTCCATTTTTATTTTATTTTTTTATTTATTTTTTTTTATAATTTATTTTTTATTCCAATCCTTGGCTCCCCCCTTAAACCTCTGGCGATCGATTACACGGAAATATACTCACAGATTTAAGGAAATGATGACAAATTTTTATTATGAGAGTGTCTGGAAAGCTTCCCTCTTGTTTCTTGGGTTAGGGTGTTGAATTCAGAGCTTGCCTCTATTTATTGAAGATGAACAACACATTTTTATGGAAAATGAACAACACATTTTTATGAGAGAGTTCTCTGCAATAAAGTTGATAGTTAATTGATTTTATGCTTGAAGAAACAAATGGCCTCAATGCTTTTGATGGAAGAATTTATGGCCCTTGGTAACTTGTTTTATCTTCTTTTCTTTTTTTTTTACAATTCTATGGACTTTATGTGCTGAATTATTATTATAATCCATCATATATATTTGAAGTAATGATAATTTCACAATTTTTCTTTGTTTATTTTTAATTCTTAATTAGCTTGCATTCATTTTATTCTTGGATATCTGAAGTCAAGATTAGCATAGGAATGATTCGATTCCCCTCACGAAATGAGCACCTCTAGCAAAAATTCTGGCTGTGAAATTTAATAGAATTTTCATCTACTGTACATAAAGAGTGTACTGCTTCCTATATATACATGTACATATATACATTTGCATACTTTGGTCACCATGATATTAAAATGTAATGTGAACAACTGAGAGAAATGACTGTCTGTGAATTTATTGATGTTGGGTAGATGATTGTTTTCAAACATGTTTACTTTGATGGAGAACATGATATTAACTATTTCCGCAAAATACGGTGGGTCATGGACAATGGATCCGTACTCCATGTATTGAACTGTGCGGACAGAACAATTACAAGCATGTTCCAATTTGAATAGGATTACAAAGGACCATTGAATTCGCGCTCTACTTAATTTTACGGAAATAGTTTCTATCGTGGGGAATGAAACCAACCGCACACTGTATGATTGGTTTGTGATTAGATTCCCAAAGAAGGTTTTTATATAATCTCTCAGCATCATTTAAATGCATAGAAAATAATTGATTTAGGAAAACAACATAATGCATGCGCGAGCCCAGGATTTTGAGACCGGGGGGGGGGGGGGGGGGGGGGGGGGGGGTTGGGATTGGGATGCTCGACTGTTGGCACTCCTCTCAGCAAATTTGGCTCCCCAGGATGGCCGAGCTGGGCTAACAAGCAAAAAAAAAAGAGAAGAAAAGGTCAACACATCATTTGGTGTCCATCTCTGACTATTTTGCTGCCCCTTCTACCTCAAATTTGGTGCCCCCTAGCTCTGACCCAGGGGCGGGGAGGGGTAAAGAACCTTCTTTCCTGTATGAAAAGAGTAGGGAAATTTTCCTGGGAAAGTAGTTACCTTAATTATTTTTAAGTCATTAATGTCTATTCTTAATATAATATGACACATTGTGTTTTTAGTGTCGTTAAACCATAAGCAAGCAATTAATCAATCAATCCTCATTCTTTTTCTTTTTCTTCCTTTTCTTCATCACCCTCTTCTTCTTCTTCTTCCTCTTCCTCTTCTTCTTCTTCTTCTTCTTCTTCTTCTCCTCTTCCTCCTCCCCATTCTTCTCATTCTTCTTCTTCCTCCTCCTCTTGTAGTTCTTCTTCTCATCTCCTCGTTCTTCTACTTCTTCTTCTTCTCCTTCTTCTTCTTCTTCTTCTACTTCTTCTTCTTCTTCTTCTACTTCTTCTTCTTCTTCTTCTCCTTCTTCTTCTTCTTCTTCTACTTCTTCTTCTCTCTTCCTCACCTTTCTTATCTCCTTCTTCTCCTCCTCTTCTTCTTCTCCCTCTTCTTCTTATTCCTCTTCCTCTTCTTCTTCTTCTTCTTCTTCTTCTTTTCCTCCTCTCCATTCTTCTCATTCTTCTTCTCCCTCCTCCTCTTGTAGTTCTTCTTCTCATCTCCTTCTTCTACTTCTTCTTCTTCTACTTCTTCTTATAATACTTCTTCTTCTACTCTCTTCCTCCCCTTTCTTATCTCCTTCTTCTCCTCCTCTTCTTCTTCTCCCTCTTCTTCTTATTCTTCTTCTACTTCTTCTTCTCTCTTCCTCACCTTTCTTATCTCCTTCTTCTCCTCCTCTTCTTCTTCTCCCTCTTCTTCTTATTCCTCTTCCTCTTCTTCTTCTTCTTCTTCTTCTTCTTTTCCTCCTCTCCATTCTTCTCATTCTTCTTCTCCCTCCTCCTCTTGTAGTTCTTCTTCTCATCTCCTTCTTCTACTTCTTCTTCTTCTACTTCTTCTTATAATACTTCTTCTTCTACTCTCTTCCTCCCCTTTCTTATCTCCTTCTTCTCCTCCTCTTCTTCTTCTCCCTCTTCTTCTTATTTCTCTTCCTCTTCTTCTTCTTCTTCTTCTCCTCTTCCTCCTCCCCATTCTTCTCATTCTTCTTCTTCCTCCTCCTCTTGTAGTTCTTCTTCTTCTTATACTACTTCTTCTTCTACTCTCTTCCTCCCCTTTCTTATCTCCTTCTCCTCCTCTTCTTCTTCTCCCTCTTCTTCTTATTTCTCTTCCTCTTCTTCTTCTTCTTCTTCTCCTCTTCCTCCTCCCCATTCTTCTCATTCTTCTTCTTCCTCCTCCTCTTGTAGTTCTTCTTCTCACCTCCTCCTTCTTCTACTTCTTCTTCTTCTTCTTCTTCTTCTTCTTCTACTTCTTCTTCTTCTTCTACTTCTTCCTCTTCTTCTTCTTCTTCTTCTTCTTTTTCTACTTCTTCTTGTACTACTTCTTCTCCTTCTCTATTTATCCCCTTTCTTATCTCCTTCTTCTCCTCCTAATTCTACTTTTCTTCTTCTACATCTGATCCATTTATGTGTTTAGAAAGTCGTCCAGGAAGTATAAGATCCTGTCTTGTGCTTTCATGTTCCCTGTATCGATGGATATCACATCAACCTTTGTTATTTGAGTGTTATGTTTCAAGCAAAATTGAATGTTTTGTTTCCTTCGGGAAGTCCCAAATTATTTTTTTTTCTCAACTATTCCTCATCCACGCTTGATCATGGTAGGTTAAAAGTCGTATATCAACTGGAAAGAAAACCATGGTACTAATCTAACCCCAACTCGGTATTTATTTTGGTAACACTAAAAAATTTCCCTTTTCAATGCTTAAAGGGAAACCAACCACTTTGCCATTTGAGTGTTATGTTAAAAAAAATTGAATATTGAATAAATAAAACAAATTATATGAACATACTATGAAACTTGAGCAAAATCGGACAATCCGTACAAAAGTTATGAATTGTCAAATTTTCATTGTATTTTTCACCATCCACTGAGAACGCATCAATGTTTTCTTCTTTGATAAATTTAAACGGCACTCTTAGTGGAAATGGACAATACATGGCATCAATATCTGGGTGAAGTTCCCCTTTAAAGGGGTACTAACCACATACTTTAACCCTAATATAGCCGGGCTTTTTTGGGTCTTCTATAGCCGAGGGGGGGGGGTTGATTCAACCCCCCCCCCCCTGAATTCGGCCGCCGATTGCGCGATCGCCGCGAAAATGTGCACATACGTCACCTATGGTAAACTCATTTTTTTTCCAATTAATTATGCTAATTTATGCATGAAATCATTGTTTGGCTCTAAAGTAGAAAATAAAGCTCCTAGAATCATAATTTTTGGTGTAAATATTCTCTGTAGCATTCTTATTAATGTTCTTGAAAAAAAATCCGATACCATCATTAATTTCTTATGTATTTCTTTGTTTTTCGACCTGTTGTTTTTGTTATTTTTTGTAACCCCCACAGGCGCGAATCATGCTTTTCTCGATACAAAGGATTTCATGGGCTCACGACTTTGAATAATAGCCAGACCCTATTATTCTGAGTCGTGAGCCCATGAAATTATTTGTTATTTAAATCCTGGGTGCGCGGGTGCATCATATAAGCATAATTATGCTAAAAGTAAATTGATTTGAGCCATGAAAGGGAAAATAATCATACCTTTCTGAAAATTGTGAGAAAACTCTATTTGCATTGACTTTGTACACAAAATCACGTATTTAAGCAATTTTGGGTCTGACGTGTATGTATAAAAAGTCGCGTAGCGTCGTAACGGTACGCCTGATTTTCGCGAAAATGGTATCAAAAGTTGCGCGAGGCTTCAAAGTAAAAAAAAATCGTGCGGCGGCGTTATCGTGGAAAATGTCGAGGGGGGGGGGGGTTGTTTCAACCCCCCCCCCTGGCCATTTTAGGGTTAATGGGATACCAATTAATTAAGGAAAATATGGTCAAACTGGGAAAATTTGAGCAATATCGAATGATGTTTGGTCAAAAGTTATGAATTTCCAAATCAATCAATTGCAACTTTGTAGCTCCATGATGATGACGATGATGGCCTCATTGCATAGCACCGGTCTCTGCCTCAGTTGGGCGCTAATGGCGCTTTGTAGCTCCACCCTTTTAGATAGACATGTTGGACTGAGGCAGAGTTGACTGCCCCATTAGAATCAATTTAATATATTTTCTTGCTTTTTCCTAATTTTGTCTCGCGTCCCCAGACGTGTAAAGCTTTTGGCATAATGTCAAGTTGCCCCTCATGAATAAAAAATGATAATTAGGCCTGCATTGTTTTGTAATTATGCCTCAACTTTCACATTACAGTTTCCTGCTTTCTTCCAAGAGAATTTCCTGTAATAGATTGAATTACATTATAGATGAAACCCACCCATACAAGATAAGGTGTCATGTTGAAAAACATTGGTCAAAAGTGGTTAGGGTGGAGGGAAAGTACAAATTTATGTCTTCATTATCGTAGAAAGGTTGTATTGTTCTTTCACCCGTGTCAGGTGTCTTTAATCGTCTTTTCAATAGAAATAAATCAAATTAAATTAAATCAAATTTCTTTTATATATCACGACATTACACTTCATTGAACACTTCCAAATCATATAACAAGCATCTTTTTAACTCACACAAAAAGCAAAACAATTACCGTGAGCAGACGGAGAAAAAGGGTCCTGCGGCCCCGTAACGTAAAAGAGATACAATCAATTTTGCGATCAATCGCAACCTTTAGTACATGATTTCACATAGACTTACGATTGATATCAATCGTACGATTGATGGGAGATCTTTATGTTACAGGGCCCTGGACAAAACAAACAACCCCACCCAGCTACCCACAACCTGCCCGACACAACTTCCTCTTCATTGTCGAATAAATTCTAAACTTTTTCTGGTGCTTTGCCATTTTACTGAATTGTATTGAATCTTCAACATATTTTAGGGAAGTGAAAGCGGAAAGTTCTGACATTTTGCCCACAGTCGAAGTCTAGGCCTACATTTTCCTTTTTAAAAGAAAATATTATGTTATGTTTATGTTGTATCATATCAAACGTGCAATGGATATCCACCTTTAAACGCTTTTGAAAAATTATGATTTGGACTGCTCTGGCACAATTTACCCCCATTTTCTTCATGACATGCCTTACTTAATAATACCTTTAATTTTCACTGTCACTGTGAAATCGAAGGACAAAAAATGACAAAATAAACCAAATTCCATTCAAGCATCCACAATGACCCTAGCAGACAAAAACGGCAAAAAAAATACACACACCTTCGCTGTTGATATTCATAAAATATGTGCAAAACCCGCTTTACTTAACTTTCCAAAATAACGGACAAGAGCATTTCTTTTCTTTTTCTTTGCTAGGGTCAATTTCAAGGCTTGAATGAAGATTTGTTTATTTTGTCAAATTTCTTTGTCTTTCCATCCCATGATGCGTTCAACAGATCAGTTTACATGGCAGATATGTATACAAACGGATGTGTTAATTTGCTGGTAAACACAATAAAAACGGAATACACAGCTCGAATATGGGGAAGGAAATTGAAAGAAATTACATTCCCAGATTAATCAGAAGTGCATGGATCCACGGCCCCAAAAAGGACCACAGCACACCCAATTTCCTTGAGCTCACCTAGAATTCCGTGACCAGGGGGCTCGATTTGTAATTTTGTGCCCCCTCCCTTCGAGGAGCTGACAACAAAATAAAAAAACAGGCTTCAGCTAAAATTTTGCGCCCTTCCCAGCAAAAATTGCACCCCCAGGGACTGACGGAGAAAAAAGGGTCTACGGCTCGAATTTGGCGCCCTTTTTACCTCAAATTAGGCGCCCCTCCTAGCTCTGACCCTTGAGGTTGGCGCCCCAAGCCCTCCCCACAGGTGCGCCCATGATCTCTCCCCCACCGATAGTGACAGATAAAGGGCCACGGACCCCTAATATTTCATTGATAAAGCTTATTTTCGCTTTGATGAAAATGTACACAGAATTCCACGTTTTCCTCGTTTTCAAGAAGGGCATACAATTTGTTGCTGTTAAATGTGATATAACCGCATCGATTCGGCAAACATTTAAAAAAAGAAAGGTGGTGATATAATCATGATAATATTAATAATTAGATAAATTTATATAGCGCAGTCACTATAAGGATATACTGTACTGCGCTGTGATGTTAGGGTATGTGGATATTGTCACTAGAATGATGCATAAAGGTACAAGATATTATTGAAAATAATATTTGAAATATGATATTGATCTATTAAAAAAAAATTAAAAAAATCAGGTTCAAAATACATGAGGAGTTCTCCATGCATGACATCACTGATTATGCTAAAGTTACCAACTAAAGGATGCCCATTGGGTGGAAATTACAATTTTGTAAATGGGTTTTTTTTAAAGAGATCATCCAATTTTGCTCAAGTTTTCATATTTTGTTGATCTTATTTTTCTTCATTCACTGACAGCACTTCAAAGTCGAGGTGAAGCTCCGCTTTAAAGAACTTAAGTTTAAAAAAAAAGTATGTGTGTAGTTGTCCAATGTCAAATGAAAGTTGAAATAGAAACATGCATTAAATGATTCAGAATCCATTTTATAATAATGATAATAATAATAATAATAATAATAACAATAATAATAATAATAATAATAATAATAATGATAATAATAATGATAATAATAATGATAATAATAATAATAATAATAATAATAATAATAATAATAATAATAATAATAATAATAATAATAATAATAATAATAATGATGATAATAATAATAATAATATATCCACTTATGTACGGAAATCATCATGATCACTATATGAATAATATGCTCTACTGCGCTTGATACTGGGTAACATATTATTACCCTGGCTATAACTGCCAAGCAAGCCACTCAGGCGCTAAAGCATTCCAAGGAATAAATTCCAGCCAGGTACCAATTTTCATCTGGGTTGAGTGCAGCACAGTGTGGATTAATTTCTTGCTGAAGGAAATTAACACCATGGGTGGGACTCGAACCGCCGACCTTCAAACTGAAAGGTAGGAGTCTTAGCCAACAAACAACTCTCATTAAAAAGAAATAGAAAAATAATACTGCATCAGAGTGAAGAAAAGATACCTATTTCTTTCTATCATCACTCTCCCGTTGAAAGTCAGGACAACATTTTCAAATTCGACTTGTAGGTAGGTTTCTACAAATTTAAGTTAGTTTTAACCCAAGATGGGAATTTCCCCTGCATCCACCCAAACTTTCGACATGTTCGAGAGATATAAAAAAAAATAATAAAGCTGACATAGCTATATGTATTCATTCCTGGCGATGTTATTGTTCAAACAGGCTTCCTTGTGCAGAACCTTGTGCGATCTGCAATTGTTTTAATCTCTATATCATCATCGGGAGGTTACAATATTGTTACTGCGATTGCATGTCTGAGGACTGACTTTGCACCAAAAGGGGAGGAGATCCCATGTGACATCTGCCTATTAACCGCCTTGATTTCAGTACTCCATGAGAAGAGATGATCGTTGTTGTAAAATTTGATGGAATATTTGCAACTTCATGCCAACATGAGGACTGACTTTGCATAAATATAGGGGAGATCCCTGCCTGAATGTTAAATTATTTTAACCGCCTTGATTTTTAATCCATGAGAAGTGATTTTACTCCATGAGAAGTGATGATCGTTGTTATAAAATTTGAGGGAATATCTACAACTTTATGCCAACATGAGGACTGACCTTGCATAAATATAGAGGAGATCCCTGCCTGAATGTTAAATTATTCTAACCGCTTTGATTTTTAATCCATGAGATGTGTATTTTACTCCATGAGAAGTGATGATCGTTGTCTTAAGATTTGATGGAGTATTTACAACTTCATGCATATATGAGGACTGACTTTGCACCAATTGGGGGCGATCCCTTTCTGCTCAACTTCAGTTGGAAAATGATAGATTATTTCAACCTTCTTGATTTTAAATTCATGAGAAGTGATGATCGTCGTTATAAAATTTGAGGGAATATCTACAACTTTATGCTAACATGAGGACTGACTTTGCACCAATAGGGGCGATCCCTGCCTGCTCAACTTCAGTTGGAAAATGCTAAATTATTTCACCCTTCATGAGAAGTGATATGACCGTTGTTATACCATGTGATGGAATATTCGTAGCTTCATCCTAATGTGAGTATCTTCTACTCGAATGGAGTCAGTTTTTAATCAAGAAAGTAGCCTAAAATCTGTACAAGTTATACGAGTTTACCCACTAAGGGGCTCGAACCCTGACATTATCATGCGAGCCTGGATGCCCTAACCTTCTATAAGCCAAACGCCCGGCGGAGAAAATTTGGTGTGGTATATCGTATCTATGTTAAGGAATGCATTATTAAGTTGAAATTATTTGTTTTGTGTATTTTTGTAATTATTTTAAGCATTCCAATATATTTTTTATTAAAAAAAATGTTTGCTATTCTAGTTATTCTTGGTTAAGTTGCACTTTTGAGTTATTTTTGAGTTATTTTTTTTTGAGTAATGCTCAAATTAAGTGAAAAAGGTTGTGATACTTTGAAAAAGCTTGTGAAACCTATGACATTGTAAAAAACGGGCAACTTTTGGCCCGGCCGATGTTTCTTTTCGATCACGTTGACTGAACTATATGCTCGGGTTGGCAGGGCCGTCATCAGCTTTAAAGGAGGTGCGCGGTTATGACTTTTTTTAAAATATATTGATACAGAGTGTATTAATAAAACTCAATAGAACTCAATAACCATACTTTCTTAAAGTAGTTCGTAACCTTAAAAAAATGACTTAGTGGAACACCATCCAGGGTGGTATTTATTCAAGATAAGAAAGACTTTAAGGATGATCGACATTAATAACGACTGGTTTCCGTTCTTGTGCTAAATGATCGATAATACAAGCGTATTCAACTCAAGAACTGATACCAGTTGTTCTTAAAATCGTTCTTAAGTTCTTCCGTAACTTTGTGAAACACCGCCCAGGAACCTTTTTCCATTTTTCATTAATTCATAATTTTTTTTCCATCTTACAGTGAGATGTCTGACACCCCTACTGCCAATCTCTCGCCATTTTGGACAACTATGGAGAACTTGAAAAACGTTATTCTTCACATGTGTAAGTACAAAGACGTTGAGAAAATTTGACATGTTAACTGCGTGAGACTCAAGACCTTTTGCTCTCGAAGCTAAGCTTCTAATCGTGACTGGTGCCTTTCCTCCACAGGAGACTCAAATTTGCCCCAGTGCTACTGCAAGGAACAAGATAATAAATCTTTTCTTTCAGCAGGAATAGAAGGGGATCATTACGCAAGGTGCACATAACATAGCAACATTTGAACGTGTTCAGATTGTATGTTTAATGCGGGAATAAACGCGAGACTTTTCGCGGTATACAAACATGTGTTACCCCGTGTCTCAAATTAACGTGCTAGTTTGAGGAATATATAAACATAGGTCTTGTAGCAGACAGAGAAGGCTATCGTTGAGGAAGGTACACGCAACATAGCAACAATAACATGTTCAATTTAACGCTGGACTAAAAGCGTAACTATACTCTATCGTCGCGGGACTTTTAATGCGGGAAAATCGTGAGACTAAATTATGCTGGACATCCAATGAGGGAGTATTCACGAGGAATACGAACGTGCGGGATCAAGAAACTTGAGCTGCTTGAGACATCACTTCTCTGACTTATATCAAGTGATTTTATGGATGTTATGGAACTCATCGTCACATAAAATTTGTACCATTGGTACTCTCCGAGCAACGACTAGAAAATTGATATAAGCATGGATTAATAGGTTTTAAGTACAGACGGGCCATTAGTATTAAAAAACAAAGTATACTAAATAGGAGCCACTGGACTCGTGAGTACAGTATTGAAGTTCATTGTAGAAAATAGTTATTTAAATTGTATGATATAACATGAAGTTGCACTAGGGCATATATTCTGCACAGAGAGAAATAAACTAGAATCACCTAGAATTGACAAGAACTACATATATTCAATTTTGTTTTGTATAGTTAATAGCTAGTTCTGACTCAGGCCAGACTGTCGAAATCTTCTTTTTTTTTTACTACTTGGAAGGAGTTCCGGTATAATGGCTTCTCTTGACCTTACGGATCCGGGCGAATTGGAATGTCCGATTTGCCTTGAAGCAGCAGATGATTTCAAGGAATTAGCTTGTAGACATACGTTTTGCCAACCATGCCTCGGTAAAATTATATCCTGCTACGGATATACCGAGACAAATGAACTGACGTGTCCGATTTGCCAAAGAGGTACACATGTCGAGGACGGCGATGTCACGAATCTGCCTAATGCAGCCGATCCTAATCCTGACGTAGAGGGCGCTGGTGGAGACCAGAAGCTTTGTGACATGTGCGACTCCGAAGCAAGGTCCGAAGCTGTCCATTTCTGCCAGGGGTGCGGTGTCCATATGTGCGAGGAATGTCTGGAGAAGCACAACAGTTGGCTGCCTAATCGAAAGCACGATGTGGTAAGGTTAGAGGACATCAGCACCAAGGACAAGATTGCCCCGAAGAAGGTCTACTGTCTACAGCATCCGAGATCGGATGGAGAGAAGTATATCTGCACTGATGTCTGCATCACGTGTAAGATGTTCATCTGCATGAGATGCCGCATCGTGTTCCATGAGAAGAAGGGCCACACCGTTGAGGATGCTGGGGAATACAACGCTTCCGTCGAGAAACAAATTCGAATCCTTCAAGCGCAGGGAGAGGCCAAAGCTGCAGCCCTCGAGGTCCATCTAGAGTTTATTGACAGACAGATGGACCGCGTCACGAATCACATTGATTCCATACGCAATGAGATCAGTGACGTCTACCTCGAGTCCCTCAAGAAGCTACAAGACCGTAGATCAAAGCTGAGCGGACTGGTGGATGTAAAGAAAGCATCGCTCTCCAAACGGTTAATGAAGCTCAAGAATGATCATCAGCAGACTGTCGCGCGTCTGGATGATGCACGCGCGTTGATCGGGAAAAGCTTGAAGGCTCCACTGGGGGAAGATGTGATTGCGATTCGGGATTCTCTCTCAGCCCAACTTCAAAGTCTGATAGATCTTGAGGATCCCGATGAGCAGCTAGTTACTGACGTCACGGCACGGGCTGAGGATCTGTCCTTTCGACTAGAGAAAGAAGACCGATTCATCATGGGTCAACTCTTAATGAGATCCGAAGTGCTTCAAGGCATAAAGCTTTCTGGTAGAATGGACACCTTGGCGGCGACATCAGACGGGAGAATGGCGGTTGGATACAACAATGGAGGAATAGAGTTTGTCTCTGAGAGCGGACAAGTTCTGCAGAAGACACTTACGGATGTCAACATCTGCGGTTTAAAATTCCTCTCTGACGGCGGATACGTCGTGCTAGACATCAGCAATAACATCGCGCGATACACACCAAAGAACGTAAATTTAGATCAATCTTTCAGCACTCTGAATCGCCGGGAAGGAGGAGAGGGATGCCTTGCCGTTGGTAGTTTTGATCTGATCTACCTCGGCTACAGGAAACTCGGGAAGATCCAAGAGTTTCACCCAGGCGGTGGACCAGCCATTCGGGCGATCAAATGCAACGGCTTCGTGCCTCTCCAGATCACCTGCTACGACCACCTTCTGATGATCACGGATCAATCTGCAGTCCGATTGGTCGACAGAGAGGGCGTCGTGAAACACAGCAGGGTCAAGAAATCGAACATGTGTCCATTCGCCACCGTGACTCGAGATAACTTCATCCTGGTTGCATGGGTCAAGACTGATGAATGCCTGGTCACTATCAAGAAGCTCAACGGTAAGCTCAAGTCCGTCAAGACACTCATCTCGGACTATAAGATTGAAAAGTCTGATTTGAAGTGGTACAATCTTCAGGTGTTCCCGTCAGGGAAAATCGCGTTCTGCTCTCCCAACAGGCTCTACATCTGGGACTGTCCAGAATGAGAAGGGTCCAACCAAATGAGTTCAATTTCCATCGGAAACTTATATCATATTTTCCGACATGCTTCTTTCTTGCCCGTACAGGATATGTACAATATCAAACAGTCCTTCCTGTCGAGTACAACATCTACACAAAGTCACGTCTATTAAATGTTTTGACAAAATTTGGCACATTGCAGGCCCTTGCTATTTGCAGCCATCAGGTCGTCTTTACTGCACTGTTCTGATAGATACATTCGAGCTTTGGAGAAAGTGTTGCATAGTTTGCAAAGCACCGCAGTCACAATATGCATTGTCATCATCAGTGTACACCCACTTTCTCAAGTTGTACTTGCAGCAACCCATTTCTGATCGAAGTCGATTGAGAGCCTTCCAAGTTACCCAGTCTTGTTTGTGCCCTGTAGGCAGCTTTTCCTTTGATGGGAGGGGGGGGGGGGGGCTTTTCGTGATGGTGGTTACTGCTGCGCCTCTCTTCCCATAGCCTACACCTGGTCATGGATTCAGTCAGGGGCTGAACTGAGCGGAGGAAGCTTTTTCTTTGAAGGTCGTGAGTTGAAACATGGGTGGCGACTATCCTCAATTTGCCTGTGACGTTACAAGCTATGACCAGTACTCGTATTTGAGTATCACTCGATAGTTTTCTTCAGACGAGTCGACACAGATCCTTCCAAGGTGAAATATGGACATCTCGCTAGAATCTTCAGTAGTAATTTGTGCAGGCTCTTCATGATGCCCAATGATCTCTTATCTTTAATGCAGCTTGTAATTTTACGTGAAACTATGTTGTTGTAATGGTTCTGACTCTTGCTTTCCAACCAAAAGGTATGGGTTCGAACTCCGTCCATGGCCTTAATTTCAATCAGCAAGAAATTTATCGACATTGTGCTGCACTTAACTTGACAACGCGTAACAATTAACTGTAGAAGCGTTTGGGGATTTTTTTTTTTAAATATCACCTATTGTAAGAATGCATGATATCTTTAGCTCTGGAACCTATCTCGTAATCTTTACATAATGATAATAATGGTGGGTTCTTGTATAGCGCACAGGTCCATCTTACACACTGTCTTATCTGTGCTCATATGGCGCTGAAACTTTCACAATCACTATAACCCGGCTCAAGCTGACAGCCTTTACGGCGCTCCGCATGACAAGGAATTTCTTCCTGCCATCCAAATTTACCTCACCTCGGTCAAGTGCAGCACAATGTGGATAAATTTCTTCTTTAAATCAACAACATGGATGTGATTCGAACCTACGATCCTCTGGGTGATAGGCGAGAGTCAGAAGCACTAAACTCCGACTCTTTACTCAAAACTTGACTCTGGGACATTTACTCATCCGCTTACCTAGACTTTGATAATGCTGAATATCACTTTTGTACTTAATGTATACTATAAGGCGCCGTGTAGTGGTTCTGACTCTCGCCTTTCAACCAGAGGGTCGTAGGTTCGAATCCCACCCATGGCGTTAATTTCCTTCAGCAAGAAATTCATCCACATTGTACTGCACTCAACCTAGGTGAGGTGAATGGGTACCTGGTAGGAATTTATTCCTTGATAAGCTTATGCGCCTAGAAGCTGCACTGCTAAAGCCAGGGTAATAACGATGCAATTGTAGAGCGCTTAGGGAATTCTCATGAAGAGTTGATCAGCGCTATATAAAAGCCGTTCAATATTATCATTATTAAAACATTTTATAATTGCCATTCTATTTTTCTGAAATTTTGGATTGCATTTGTATGTAAAGCAGAAACAAATAAGTTTGAATATTTTTGTACACTAAATCTTCATTTCCCTCTTTGAAAATGAGATGGTAACCCACCCCTGGAATTATCGTGCTTTCACTGTAGAAGAATCAGATTAACAAAACTGTCAAAATTTGACGATCCGTTCAAAATGAATTTTCACATTCTCAAAGATTATGATGATTCCTACAGCAGATGGGGCTCCGTTCAATCAGCAACATTGACAGCTCTTTATTTACTCTGTATAGATTTGACATTTTCTTCCCCTTTTTCCTTTCGGAAAGTGGAAAATGGTGTTTATTTTTAGCTTGAGTATATCATGTCTTTATGGATTCTACGTGTATTTTTGGAAGAATTATGATGAATCCTATGTATTTTTATTTTCACGTAAGTCCATTTCCAAAATTTTATATACAAAGTTGCCAATTGCAAGGATCCCCATCAGCGATAGGGGCCGTGTTATCATTGAGAATTTGAAATTACATCACTTTTAAACAAATTTTTCGGATTTTACTAAAATTTTCACAGTTTGTTCATCAGACTTTCCTTCGTCAAATGAGGGGACGATAATTAAAGGGATGGGTTCCCTCTGTGAAATATATACTTCCATAACCGATCCCAACACGATAATAGGATGGTTATGTACTCTGTACACAAAGGTGTTCTCATAACAACCCCAAAACTTGCACGAGGATTACCCGACATAACCGCAATACATGCAATTTGCTTTCCTAGTATTGCAGTTCAATTGTTTCTAACCAGCTCGAGGGATAGTTCAATAGTTTTATTTTTTACTCAGCAATAAAAAAAAATATACAATGTACAGTACAACATTACAAGTGACATCAAACAGATTCATAAAATTACAAGTGATACCTTGTAACTACATTCATTGGCAAGGAATGTGTATGAATCTAGGAAACGGCTCTATTACCGGAGGTTGTCTTTAAGAAAGTGGCACATTACTTTATTTTATAACGCCGAAATTAACTTCGATTTTTTTCAATATGTTGGAGTGACAAATTAACAATAATTAAGCTATCATTTGATGGTTGGTATGTAGAGATTATTAGGAATGTGTATAAAGCTTGAGCATTTCAAAATAAAATGAGTAGGCCTACTATCATTATTGTGCCAATAAAAAGCGCACAATCACTGTTTCTCGGGTTAATACATTTTCTGAGAGGAACATTGTTTAATCTCACTCAAAAAGGAGTTGTTTTATCGAGTTAATGGAGGACGACCCTTTTTAACCGAAAGTAGGCAATTTTCCATTATGCAAACGAGTGATATATACAATGGGATAGCCATATTCTTACTCGTATTGTATAAGAATATCAATCTTAATTGAAGAAAGTTGATCAGTTGTCTCACGATGTGCAAACGTAGAACGTATAGTGACGTTTCGGCTGCTATCTGCTAGCCTTTATCAAGCTATATGAAGATAGACTACGCTGCGCGCGCCTTATATTGCCTCGGGAGATATCAATCTTTTTCGAGTGAAAATGTTCACACTTTCCAATTATTAACGATTTCACTATGTTACACAAAGAGACTATATTTGTTTATTATTTCATTGTCATTTTGCTATCTACAAAATATGCTTCTTATTTTGTTAATACCGTATATGGTATTTTCTAGTTACTATATTAATCGGGTCATATGGTACTAATTTTAATTTGGATGATATTACATTTGTTGATATATACCTATACATATTTGTTTTTATAACTTTTTGACTTCTACTGGAAGTATCTTGACTATTTTTAATCCTTTGTATTAGAATTTACGAATGTATTTTTGTGTGTACTTTGCCTTTTCATTTCCATTTCATAACGACTATGTGTGGCATTTTTGTAAAATGTTTTGTGCTGCAGGCTTTTGCTGTGAATGAAATAAAACATAATCTATTAATCTATCATGTAGTCTATTACAAGATGATGATTTTGGTGATGGTAATAATGATGGTGATGACGATGATGATAATGATGATGATGATGATGATGATGATAATGATGATGGTGAAGATGAAGATGATGATGATGATGATGATGATGATGATGATGATGATGATGAAGATGATGATGATGATGATTATGATGATGATGGTGATGATGATGGTGGTGATGGTGTAATAATGACGTTGGTACGTTAAGGATGATAATGATGATGATGGTGGTGGTGGTGGTGAAGATAGAGCAAGTGGGGGCATTTGTGTTTAATGTGAAAGGGGATGCTTGTGGTACTGGTCGTAATGATGATGATGATGTAGGTGATGATGATGATGAAGATGATGATGATGATCATCATCATCATCATGATCATGATGACATGATCATGATCATGATGTAGATGATGATGATGAAGATGATGATGATGATTATGAACATGATAACTTTGAGGAGGATGATGATAATGTTGATGGAAATCTTCTTCTTCTTCCAATGTGAGTACATTCCTCTGATAGATGATAGATGAATGTGATGATGATGATGATGATGATGATGATGATATGATAATGATGATGATAATGATAATAAAGGAGGTTTTGGATATAATTACGTTTGCAGTGATGATGAAAACGAAAGTGGTAATTGATTGGTGGTGGTGATTACGGTAGTGATAAGGGGATTTCTTGTCTAGGTATTCTACTGGTAACACGATATAAACTATTTCCGTAAAATAAAGTGGGCCATGGACAATACAGCCGCACGTCGTGTATTGAACTGTGCGGACACATCAATAACAAGTTAATTTCGATTTGAATAGCATTACAAAGGAGCATTGAATAGGCGTTCGACTTAATTTTTCGGAAATAGATTATATCGTGTTTGGTTTACTATGACCCTTGTCTAGTTATTTAAACATTCATAATTTTATTATTTATTTCGTTGTCTGATTTTCCCAAAACATTTTTTTACTCCGTTCATACGATGTTCTACTCCTGTTGAATAAATATTACGTGTTCGTCTCCTTCTTCTTCGAAAGAAAAAAGAGAGCGGAAAAACACGTTTTCTGAGTGATAACAACTCATCCCTAACACCCACGGATACATACCGAATGCCTTGGGAAACACCCTGAAAATTTATGACGCAGTTCAAGAACAATGTTGACTCACCGATGACGGCAGCATTTATAGAATACCAATCTCATTCATTGACGACTTAAGGCCCCAGCACACCAAACACAGCGCGGTAAAACGGCACGGTATAATACGCAGTATCTTGGTTGTTATTGGCCAGCGCGCTCCCCCTCGCAAATGAGGTTCAACTATTGACCAATCACAGGGGAGACATTGCTTAAATACCGTGCCGTAATGCCGTGCCGTGTTTGGTGTGCACGAGCCTTTGTTCTGTCAACATTTGACTACGTTGTAATACTCTGGTATGATTCACTGCAAAAACGCTGGTGTGAAATTTAACACCAGTCGGGATCTGTACAGGTCCACACGAGAAAGGCATTTGAAGTAGCACTCGTTTGGAATCAAACCAATTTAAACACAACACGATATAAACTATTTCCGCAAAACAAAGTGGGGCATGGACAAGAGAGCCGTACGCCGTGTATTGAACTGTGCGGACACAGCAATAACAAACCGGTTCCGATTTGAATAGCAGTACAAATGAGCATTGAATTGGCTTTCGACTTATTTTTTCGGAAATAGATTATAACGTGTTACACATACTTGTGTCGCTAAGCCCCCATGAACAACACCAGTCGGTTTTTATATTTATTGATTTGATTCCAAACGAAAGTTATTTCATCGTCCTTTTTGGTGCAGACTTACGGTATATACATTCCAGCTGGTGTTATATTTTGACACCATCATTTTTGCAGTGTATATAGCCCTACAGCTAGATTGTAACAATTTCAATTGAGCAATTGTAAGATAACATCGGAGGACATACAAAATCATTGCATTCTTCTGTATGTATTTTTTAATCATATGAAGTACGTCAATAATATTTAAAAGGGCATTTTCACCACAAAAAGACATGGAGGCAAAAAAATTAAATTGGTTTACAAGTAAAATGACTTTTAGTTTTTGAAAGATGAAGGTCTGAATTTTCCGGGAAATTGTTTTATTTCAATTTTGGCAGCCATTTTGGATTTCAAAATGGCCGCCAAATTATGATGAAAAAACATTAATAAAAAATGCTTTTACATACACGTTTTGTTACGTTATCCAGCTTACTATTATAACACTTTATAGGATCACAGAAAAAAATGTAGAAATTCATTCAACTCATTAAAAAAAACGTAAATAAAATTTATCATAATGGATGTAACGTCAGTTACCAAAAACATGAACTTTTTGTTTTTATTTTCAAGAAAATTGGTTAAATTCAGTGAAACTTGGTAACTGAAAAAAATAGGTAATACCCCATCCATTCATGCCAAAATTATTGAGAGTCAAGTTTTAACTGATTCTTATTGGACGATTTAATATGTGTAACGTCAGTTACCATACTGAAATGTAACGTCAGAGATTTCCTTGTGAACGCCCTACAGGTCCGAGTTCTTGTTCAATCATTTTCAAATTTGGTGTGAATGTGTCTTATGGAGAGTAGACGAAGCCTATTTATTTTGGTGTGTGGCAGGGACCTGGTTGCCATGGTAACCAGGATGAAAACAAATACATAATATTAACTTGTGAACGCTCTACAGGTCCGAGTTCTGATCCAGTCATTTTCAAGTTTGGTATGAAGGAGTATTAAGAAAAGAGGACGAAGCCTATTGATTTTGGTGTGGGACGGAGACCTGGTTGCTATGGTAACCATGATGTAAAGAAATACTGGTACAACAACATACACCACCAACCTGGTTCAGTTTACAGTAATAAAACCCACAACAGTGCAATGCTGTTGGTTCGGGGGATACATGTGCTCAATTTCTAGTTGTAAATGTTTATAGTGAATGCTTTTGACATATTCTATAAAGATGGTTCAAGTTTGATGAATATTGGGCAAGGGATTTTGAAATGAGAGTCAAGGTTAAGTTTTCGGGTTAAGATTTCGGAAATTTGACCTCAGATGACCTTTGACCTTGACAATGACCCGATAATTTCTCTGCATTATTTAGGCTAGCGAAAGGATCTATTGTGCAAGTTTAATGAAAATCAGGCAAGGAAGTTTTTTTTTTATTTAGAGCAATTCTAAATTGCTGACGCTGCCGTTGCCGTCGGAAAAAGCGGCGCCCTTGTCTCGATTCTGCTACGTAAGCGAGACAAAAATGTAAAAGTGAATATTTTCAACTATTAATTTTGTGCATTCAACATAATGAAGTTTATTCTATTTTGCATTTTTCAATTTTGCAGACACCCGATGGCAAGCATCTCAAGCAAAATTGTTAATATTTGCATGTTTTTAATGTTATACATGCAGCATGTCAAGCTACTGTACATTCACAAAAATTTCCACACAGGAAAGTTTTTTAAAACTTTTATAGTATCTTAACTTTTATTATTGTGTGATAAACTTGTTGATACACATTTCTATGCAAAATGATTGGTAAACTTGCATGTAATGTCGACTGAAAAATATCAGCTATGTAATGTCAGTTACCATCAGTTGTTAAATTAATCAACATATTGAAAACAAATGAACTGTAAAAGTTGGTATTTTTGTACTAGAATGATCTTAGAGTATCAGGTAAACATCCATATCAGAATTACTTCCATACCAATTCCTGGATAGGAGATAAAACTCAATGATTAAAAACATTTCAAATTCATGTGTTATCTCTATGGCAAAATAATTGTAACGTCAGTTACCGTAACGTCAGTTACCATCATAGTAATGAAAAAAGTATCATAGCTAAAAAAATACATTCACAAATCAAACATTTTTTTGGCAAATCATAGCTTAGGAATGAAGGTATGTTACCATGTTAAGCTTATCACCCTAACCCACCAGGGACATGATATATATTCATTTGATCAAACATGCAAAAATTGCATGTCTTTTTTGTGTAACGTCAGTTACCAGCTCAGTTTTGCTCGCTGAAGCATAGCAAGAGCAGTTTCATTGATTTTTTTTATATATATTTATAAACCAATGTATACTATATAACTTGTATGAATAATAAAACAATGTGGTTGTACATGAACAAAGTTATACAAAATGAAATAAGGGTTGATTGGTGTTCTTGTAACGTCAGTTACCGTGATTTTGCCCAAAAGTAGATGGTTCTAAAAGAAAAACAATGATTCAGTAAGGCGTAATGCTTCAATAATTGTCTGTAACCTCCCTTCTTTTAAAGAATGATATAGAAAATGTAGATAGGGTGGTAACGAATAATTATTTTGCATGATGCTATACTTAGCAGATATCAAGCTTCGTGTCTTGGTGCTATAATTATCTTATTTTATACACTGCATTATATTTGCATATTTTGCCTAGAATAATATGCTCCACATTGGAGGCGATCCTTTCACCCTCTGATTTCCAGGGCGGACCCACGACGTTTTGATAGATATGAAACAAAACCAAGCAAATACATTTGAATAATAAAAAAGTAACCACTTGTAAGCATAGTTGTTTGAACGAGCAAAGCATGTGTGTCTCATTGGTAGAGTGTCTGCCCCATGAACGGAAGGTCGTGGGTTCGATCCTCGGCAAAGTCATACCAAAGACTTATAAAAGTGGGACCATTTGCCTTCTTTCCAGGCACTCGGCATTTGAGAATGGAGAAGGGTAATAATATATTTATGTTATGCAGGGCCCCTGGAAGAACAGCTTACTGCTAAAAGTGGCCACCCTGGGTAAATAAGATGTATTGTTTTAAAGGGGCACCACCTCCTGCACATCACCATAGGAGCGTTCACTTCGCCCTCTGGATTATATAGACCGGGTTATAACTGAGGAAGGTGTCACAAAAAGAGGTAGAAATAGAAAGAATATATGAGGTAAACGGGCTGTATCCTGAAGGTTAATGCGTGAGGGCGCTTTTTTCAAAATGGCCGCCATATCATGACCGCGCTCACAAAATTTAATGGTACCACAT
>BQKZ01004184.1:18833-31481 GCA_036244855.1 Temnopleurus reevesii
CCCCCCCCCCACCCCGATTCACTTTTTCATTAACTACACGTATAACACTTTTGATCGCTTTATAGTCACCCGAAAGTTAAACCACCCGAAAGTTAAACCACATGAGGCCGCTTTACGAATCTCGAGCGTTCAAAAAAGAAATATACCTCGCGAAGTGGATTTCCAAATAAGTTTGGAAGTCCACTTTCGCGACCGCTTGTCCCGTTCAGACCTGTGGGTCGACGTTATTTCCAGCCAATCAGCGACTATCTATTATGACGCTATAAACCGTCATGTTCTAAAATATACACGTCGTGGGGGTATACCCAGAAATTAAGTATCGAGGATTTCAAAATGTATATTTGAACAGGATGCTACAGAAATGTTTTATCAATATGCTACGCTTCACAATAAATAGCTGCTCTGTAAAAACATCTTAAATCATACATCAATTTCGCTCGTACATGTATGCCCACGGTATACACTTTGGTTAAAAATTTTATTCTGCCATTGATGTCACGTCTTTTTAGGTAACACTTCGGGCCATTCAAATTTCAACACAGTGTGGATAATAAAGAATGAATAAATAGGGGCCCGTAAATAGGAGTGAAATTTTTTGAACGATGTATGGTTTCCATTATGAGCACTCATCTCAAGTTTCTAAAGAGATTGGTGTGTCTGAGGGGTATTGTGGGGATGTTTATGTGCTGGCGATAGAAGATTATCTGGACAGATGATTTCGAATTCTTTTGTCGATATGAAGGACGTATTACATTTTCAAAAGAATAATTTTGGTATTTTTGTACGGTAAGGCAGGCAGTGGCGTACCGTTCTTTCCGCCGCCCCCCCCCCCGTTTCACTTTTTCATTGCTGATTAACTACACGTATAAAACTTTTGAGCACTTAATAGTCATCCCGAAGGTTAAACCACAGGAGGCCGCTTTACGAATCTCGAGCGTTCAAATTACTATACCGGCCGAACTGGTTACTGGTCATTGAAATATACATCGCGAAGTGGATTTCCAAATAAGTTTGGAAGTCCACTTTCGCGACCACTTATCCCGTTCAGACCTGTTAATAAACACGTTTCTGTTAAACTGGTTTCAGTTAAACTGGTTTCAGTTAAACTGATTTCAGTTAAACTGGTTTCAATTAAACTGGTTACAGTTAAACTGGTTTCTGTTAAGTTAAACTGGTTTCTGTTAAATTGGTTTCAGTTAAACTGGTTTCAGTTAAACTGGTTTCTGTTAAACTGGTTTCAGTCAAACTGGTTTAACGCGGTATATCTGAACGGGTTTCTAGTCTATATAGCCGAGCAAGACGTTTATCATATTTTCTTATTTCTTCACCTTAATTTGTTGCCTGTTTAAACAATGCAGATTGCTCAAGGTGTACCCTTCAACAAACCCGATTCTCTTGCCCGCCATGTTCGATATGTCAAAGTTTGATGATCCTTTGGGCACGAAGAAAGCACTTGGAAGAGGTTTGGTGTAAGCCTCTGTGAAGGCAAACGCTCTCCGTCGCTCAGGCGTCTGATGCCAATCTAAAATGATAAATTTATACTTTCTTTAGCACAGCTGAATTAAAACTTATTCAATTAGGATGTCTTAGACATTAAACTTTTCTCCAGGCAGATATCTGCAATATTTTTAATCGCCAAGTTAATAAGTATGGTTCTATGGTGCAATCGTTTTCAGGGCAACAATGTAATCACAAATACAGGTTGAATTTTTATGACGTCACAGTGCAATACATTGGATGACAAGAAATTTGTGTAGCCATAGAGCATTATGAGATGGAAATAATGTAACTTGTTAAATGCTAATATTTTGATAACATAAGTCGAACGTAATTCCAATGCTCCTTTGTAACGCTATTGAAATCGGTACCGGCTTATCATTGTTGTGTCCGCACAGTTTAATACACGGTTTACGGACCTATTGGTTGCGCTCTAGTTATTATTTCGAAAATAGTTTATATCGTGTTTAATGTAAATGTATAATCACATGATTTTATTTCCAACATGGCTGATAAATGACGTCATAGTGAGCGTTAGATACTTACCCACACATGCATCATACCATCCCCCATTGAGCCCTTCACCCCCTCGAGCTGTAGAACCTTTCCGAGAGTACCAACAGTTGGCGTAGTCATCGGCCACGATCTCACATCTCTTACCGGCCACCTCGCACACTGAAACATGAGGGAAGAGAAGGATATTGAAGAGAAAGAAATTGAATTAACTATGACAACGAAAGTAATAATAAAAATGTATCCCTATATGCGCCCAATATAGACGGATTGAATACATATTGTGCTTTGCTCCTATGACTTTTTACTCAGGATTGTAAATTGTTATATGAAACAGCTGAGTGAGCCGAAAGAGACAAACATTCCAAACAAAATCTTACCATTACATGTACTATTGTGCCATCATTTGNAGTATGTCAGAATTTTTTTCTCATGAGAATTGTTTCTTTCAAAATTGTCAATGTTTTATTATTTGGTTTTGTCTACCTGAAAAGAATTTCATCTTATCTTATATAACTTTGTTTATTTTATCTTCTGTTTATTACATTTTATCATATCTATTTAGATTATATTTGAAGATCCTGAAAGCACCTAGCTACAGGAGCATGAATCTTGATTAATGTAGATGTTCTTACATGTAGTGCATGTTGAAATATGACTCCCCGAGTGCAAACGTCCAAATCCTTTCTGTATGACAGGAAAAGAGATAAAGGAAAATCAACAGAGACAATTAGAAAACATAATGAGATCACTTCACGAAGAATGTCAATACAATATATATTTGTAAACTTTATTTGTAAACTTCCCAAAATTACATATTTCCAAGTGGAAAATGATAAGAACATATAGGACAACAATGAACTGGTGATTTCCAGTATACAATTGTGTCAAACTAACACCAATGGTGTTATTCATGACAATTTCAACACCACCCGGTACCTATATTGGACAACACAAGTTCAGTTCAAGACCAGTTTTTTTTCTTAAACAGTGGGGATGTTAGTCAATAATTTCGGCATCAGCATAACCAAGGCAACTCATCAACGGGATGGATGGCATGGTATGCTCGTCATACGAAGTACTAATCTCAGTGCTCATCTCATAAAGGTAAAACAAGAGTTTCTTGCATGATGAGCACTCATATCCTTCAGAAAAATGTTGTTGCATGTTCTGTTTGCGTTACACGTACGCCTATCCAACCATGGACCTATGTCCATAATCCAACTTACTCCTTACTTTTGTTAATTGGAAGACGATTCTTGCACGTATTTTGGCTTCTTTTTTTTTATAGTTTGAAAGGCCGATTAACAGTCTCTCCTATTGACAGCCGGTGACGTTGATGTCTATCGGAATCATGGTTAGGCGAGTAGAGTTTCCGATTGTACGTTTGTGGCATTTGAAATCCCATAGATTTTGCGTGTGAGGCGGTGTGCCGGTACAAAACAGACACACGGCGTCATTTCTGTTTGCCATAATTGAACCATTTCTGAGTCGATTTTATTTAGATAAACTATGAACATACTGTAATTTATTACTCAAATGTTTTTTTCGTGAATAGTTCTACTGTAATTAAATACATAAAACGTCAGATTCAAAACTGATCCATACATTTAAACACTTCTCAAAATGACTTTGTCCTCGATAAGAAAGATCAAGAAAGGCTAGACGGGGTAGTATAAATATCCGACTCAAATTACTATTCAAAGAATTTACAAACAGGCTTCATGCTGAAGGGGTCCATGCAGTGAATAGATAGAACAGAGGAAATCTAGAAACACAGTAAGAGAGAGAAAATTGTGAACCCCCTAAAAAAGGAATTGGTTCTAAACCGTGTTTTACAAAGAAATCTTATTAAATATCTTTCTATTATCGAAAGAAACCTATACGCTCAAATTGAAATTTCGAAACAAAGAATCGAGTTAACGCTCAATAGGCGGGTTTACTAATAATGCAAATTTTATGCGTACTCTAGACACAAATGTTAATAACTCAAAGCTTTGTAATATGATCTATATTAGAGCAATACATTTCAATAAATGACAATTAATTTGATTTCAAAGCACAACACGGGACTGAGATTTTGCCCTAAAGGATATTGTTGAAAGTTACCGTAGAAAAGGGAACGCTTCGATGTTTTTATGTTTTATAGATGCTTCCAAAACATTTGACAACGTCAATCATGAAAAGTTATTCAAAGAGTTGTATGATAGTGGCAATTCCAATATGTTTGACACGAGATAGCTATATATCTCTCTGACGATTACCTTGGAGTAATGGTGTTCGGCAAGGAGGGATATTGTCGCCTTTTATGTTTATTGTATTTATCGACGGCATATCTGAAAACGCCTGATTGCAGTACTAGCTTTTTGGTTTATTGAGCCAAGGTTAATCACTCAACTCAATGAATGCTGATTATCTCTGTCTTCTACATATTGGTTACATAATTTTCCTGTTTATTTCAATATTGGAGGGATAATGGTGTCAAGTAAAATGTGAAAAAGAGCCATCATACATAAAATATGCAATCGAAATTACGATAAATCTAATCGTAAGTCTATATGACAAAGTGTGAACCATATAGATACGACTAATTTTGATTAGTCGTATATCTTGTATGTTACTGGCCCCTAGTACAGTAACTTATTTGCAGGTTCATGAAGAAGAAACTCGTTATTTGATTACTGTTCAATTATAGATATTTTTTCTAAAATTCAATATTTGATAAATCATGGCATTTTTTGTGTCAATAGTATTGTGGCACTTTTCATTTTCCTTCCATTCCTTTTACATTTGTCCCTTTTTTGTAGACCCTATTTAATCATGTTAATCTTCGTATGTATCCTAGATACCCATTTGTTGTTTTAGTTCAATAGACGTTTAATGTGTTTCTTATTGTTTGATCGTTCTTTTCATTATGTCTTATGTAACCTCGTATGTTATCTTTGTACTGTTTTATGTTATGGACCATTGCTAATGCAACTGTCTGGAATAAAGTCTCGAGTAACATACTTCTAACACGATATTAACTATTTCCGAAAGGTTTACTAGAACGCAGACAATAGGTCCGTACAACGTGTATTCAACTGTGCGGACACAGCAATGACAAGCCGGTATCGAATTCAATAGCATTACAAAGGAGCATTGAAATTGCGTTCGACTTAACTTTTCGAAAATACTTTATATCGTGTTTTCTGTATATTCTCACTTCAGATTCATATTCACTACTCAGTTAGTATTCACTAATTTGGACAACGGAATTGGGATTTGATATTTCAGTTCTTGTCAAAATGAAGTTTGACTAAAATGCTAACATTGGTTGCCGAATAAGAGGGCAATTATGTAATGTATCCAAAGTGAATTTATCCAATATGACCATCGTCCCATTACAAGTATACTTCAATGATTACATAGAGGTACATTACGTCATTAATTTACTCAATCAAATAGCATTTGTCATGACTGAATGACTTTGATCTCTAATACAATATCAACCCCTAAGCAATGTTAAACTTTAATTCGATATATTAGAGGGTTTCATTGAAAGAATAGAGAAAATACTAAATCAATTTTAATGTAAAACACTGTATAAATTAATGCATTATCTAGGGTTAATCAATTTTCAGGTCCAAATGTATCCAAGTGTTAACACGTACATCGCAAAGTTAATGAAAATCGCATTGACTGATTTTGCTCACCTTTAGAGTGTTGAAACACTGTGTTACGATAAAAACACTGTAAATATTTACAACAATATTACAAAATCATTTGACTGCCATACCGAAAAATAATAGGTAAAGAAATAAAAAAAATCTTTCTCATCACTTTCGTTACTAAATTCCAGACGAGAAACAATTTTACCTTCAAAATGTGATTTTGGTCTTACCAGAAGATGATGACTGCACTGCCGTCACACGGCTGAGAGCGACTCCAGACAAAACAATGGAGAGCATACAGATCACTCCTATGAACGCCATCAACAAGAGAGTCGTCCTCCAAACGGCTTTCCCTGCCCAACGGGGATCATCTGTAAGTGCCATTCTCATCATCGTGTTCGAGTTCGTTGACGGATCAACAGGTGATCGAATGCCCGCAGTCTTGCTCTCCTTGTTCTCGCTTCCACGAGTCTCTTCATCCAGATGAGAGAATTTAAATCCTGTCTCCGTCATTTCCCCGGAAAGTATAATTAATGAAAATTGGGTGGCACACAACTTAGAATTTTGTGGCAGAGACGATAAATTACGAGCTTTTGGCACGTCGTTTCGGGAACAATGTGGGGTCTAAAGTTAGGAGGATTTTCAGTGTCGTGCGCAAAATTCGCGGAATATTCTCCGTTGTTCCAAAATCTACGACCGCTGTCTGGTGATTGCCGCCCCATATGGGTCGACGTTAATTTCAGCCAATCAGCGATTATCTATTATGACGCAATAAACATTTATGCTGTAACAGATACACGTCGCGAGGGTATGCCCAAAATTTAAGTGTCTATGATGATGATTTTAAAATTCATATTTCAACAGGATGCTACAGAAATTTTGTATGAATATGCTAAGTGCTGCACAAGAAAAGGTTGCGCGATAAAAACGTCTGAAAGCATGCACCAGTTTCGCTCATAAAATGTATGCACACGTTGTGTACTTTGGTTAATAACTTTACTCTGTCGCGTCTTTCTCGGTCATCATTGGTCAGACTTCGGACCATTCAAATATCAGCGCAGTGTGGATAATATTGAATGAATAAATAGGGGCCGATAGATAGGAGCGGAAAATTTTGTTTTGAACGTTGGATGGTTTTTATTGTGTCTGAGCACTCATTTCCAGTTTCTATAGAGATCGGTGTTTCTGAGGGGCATTGTGAGGACGTTTATGTGCTGGCGGTAGAAAGTTATCTGGACAGACGATTTTCAAATTCTTCTTTCAATAAACGGCATTACATTTTCAAAAGAACAATATCGGTATTTTATTACGATAAGGCATACATAAAACGGTGCTACTCCAGACTCTCGTCAGCTCCAGCCTTCAGCGTCTCCACGTAACCCCATAGCCAACGCATCATGTAATAATAATAGAGTAATAATAGAGTCATAATAATACAGTCATAATAATAACAATAACTCTTATTTACCCAGGGTGTACCACTTTTAGTTGTAAGCTGTTCTTCCCGCGGGCCCTGTCTGACATAAAACTATTATTATCCTTATCCATTCTTAAAGACCAGAGCTTGAGAAAAATCAACCAGGCTTCAATCGAGGGCTTGATATACATATAGCATAAATACAGATAACTGAATGTCAAATTCTCTCTCATTACCATAATAAAAAGCATTAACATTATTTGTCCGCCCCCTCCCAATGCAGGGGGTGGAAATGTGATCATAATGGTGATGACGACATGCTGTGTGCGTTGCCTCGTTTCACTTCATTGATTTACACAGTTTACTTATGTAGCTAACAAAAATAGATCTTACATCGATGCATAAAATCACCTATAAGTTATCAAGAACATGTATACAGTTAGAAATTATCTATGATGTGCTTAGATAACTAATGAAAGATAGACCTGGGAAAAGTTTTATGCACATCTTATCAATCATATTGCATAAATCGGGCCGAAAACACCTAATAGTGCGATCACTTTTCAACAGAATTTGCCGGTATCGCTAATTTATTAACCAATCAGCACTTCCATTGTTCATTGAATCTGCGCCTCCTAGGAATTTCTATTCATCCCCCGCTTGTCATGCTTGTACGCGCTATTCATCACGATCGCTTCATTATTTACTTTACATTCTTGACAGATTATCTTGCTCTGTCATTTCTGCCCTGAATAAATTACGACGGCTCGTTTCAAGAGTGAAAATCAAATTTACAATTTAAATCACGTTTTAAGGAATTTTATTTGACGGAGTAACATAAATGTTAATTATACCAACTCTTTAACTATCTGAGCTCATCCTTGTTCAATTTTCAGACACATACGAGCTTTAATTTTTGTGTTCTTGGCGATTTTGTGTATCAATGTAGGGAATATTTTCGTCATATACATAAGTAAACTGTAAATCACTGAAGTGAATCAAGACAGCGGCAAACAGCATGTCGTCATCAAGTTTTTCCTCCCCCGCAAATATATTGATCCCGGCCGTGCTTGGGAGGGGGTGGACAACAAGTTTTAACATAAATTTGTGCAATAGCGAAGTGGAATCTAATTTTCAATCATCTGTACCTGTATTCTCTGTCAACTTAGTTCTCGATTGAGGCATAATGTAGGCATGTGCGAATTCGGTCAAGCTGAGGTCTTTAAATGCCGAGCGTCTGAAAAGAAGGCATATGTTCCCATTTTTATAAGTCTTTGGTGTGACTCGGTACAGGATCGAACCAACAACCTGTTCATGGGGCAGACGCTCTACCACTGAGCCACACATAACAGGTTTGTCAGGTATGTTAGGGGGGCATCTAGCATTGCGCAAAATAGTGAAGAATTGTATACGGTCGCCAGAGGGGGTGGTTAGAATTAACCTTCGTGAAGTAACGCAAATACGACTTTTTGCCTGACTTGCACAGACCCCAAAGAAAGATAAATACATGTAGTCACATTCGCATCACTTCGAGGAGGACAGTTTCACGAAAGCATATGAATGAAGTTTCGTATCCTTCAGCGACGATTTTTTTTTTAATCTAGAAGTTATTGTTGGGGAAAAAAGTCTTTACTAACAAATCAACCCAATCCCCATCATAAGGGGTCCGCTCATATTTTTCAAGGACCGCTATTCAAAACGAAAAAGAAAAAAAAATATTCATAAGGACAGCTATTCATGATAAATGATGATGGTAGACATTTGTATTTATAATTACTAAGAGTACCAACACACATGATGCAGATGTTTGGGAAATTTTGTGATCGTTCATAAACATTTGTCATTTTTATTCTTTACTATTCCTACACAGTATTGCAGATTACATCAGTATATATGAACACGCCAATTTGCGCGAACAACGGCCGCGATTAGAGAGGGAAGGGCTGGCTCAATGAGGCCCCCGTGGACTTAAATTATTGCTTTTGTTATATCCCAATGTTAGAGTTAGCGTAGGTGCAGCGCATGCGCGTCGTAATTCGCGAAAACGCTGGCGAACTTCGCCATTTCCCGAGCCTCAATACGTTGTTGGCACGTCTTGTTTTTGTTATGAGCACGCGAAAATACGCGGATACGTTATCATTCGTCGTATGCCGACGTATGTGTTCCGCATTACGCAACCGTTGACACACGTTTACAAACGTTACTCCTACGTTACTCATAAGTCGAAATATGTCGATATAATTCATAGTTTTTTTTCCCCTAAACGCATTTATAACGTATGAGCAACGTATGTATGTTATGCTATCAAGCAAACTATTTAGAATTATGTTGTAAAGAAAAAACAGAAATAATAATAAATCAAACAAAAAACAATCAAACCACCAAAAGAAAAACTGAAAAAGACAACACAAAAGTACACAATATGATGCCATGTATTTCGTACATAATGTCATGTTTCGTGTAAAGTGATATAATCTTCAGAAAAAAATGAGCTAATCCTTTCAGCTCCTTATATTATTTTGACCGAATTCACCGAATCATCCGTCTTTAAAACATTACGTATTGAGTCATTGAAGCATCTCTCGCCATTAAACTGGACATTAGCGGCAATATTGTTCTTTCAGATCATGTATCACATACATTAATTTGCATATTCAAAGAATATAAGGAATGGTTACATGATAATAATACCACTGGAACAATAATAATCTTACGTTCGGAATATAATAGCGGCTTAGAAATTGTAATTTTCAGTCATTTATGGGCAGAAAATATGTTTTTGTGCGATGCATAAATCGGCGGAGTATACAAAAATATGTTTATGTAATCAATATTTCTTATTTGTACTTATTTGCCCATTTTCTCACAGTCTCTCTTATTTAACAACATTTCTGAGTTAGGTATCGATGTCTTCAGCAATCTTATAAGAATTCATATCGAATGTATTAAATTTAATGAATCTTTTTCGATTTTAAGCATATACATATTATTTATACGTATTTATGATAATTGTTGATGCACTATGAGGCAAATAAAAATTGAACTATCATACGAATAATCCTCACATACCTCGATTGAAAAGAGAAAAGATGAAAACCTCGGACGTAAAATATAATTTACATCTTCGGGCAATAGAAAAATAAGATGGAAGAGTATTAAAAAAAGATAAAATGGAAGAGTATAAAAAATTGTAACTACTACTACGCTTTTGCTTGGCAACGTGACCGCTATTAACGACGTTAAATCTATGGATTGCCGAAGTGGTAATTTACAGATTTTTTAAAAGTTGTTATTTTTAAACAAAAAATGTTAGGCCTCTCGGACCTCATTGTGCATGTATACCAGAGCACATTATCCTCCACTTTGGCTCCCCATAGTTATAACGTTTTAAATAGCGTTCCGTTTAGCGAAAGCCCGGTACTATGCTCTTACAAATGCACACTCATGTCGTCATATGAAGACAGATCTCATTAAGATTTAGACCCGGAAATGGACCTGTAACAAATTGAAGAAAATGATAGTGAAAACAAAACATTTTAAACCATTACAATAGAATGAAAAAAAAAACTGTGAAGCGGGCGCATAGAAGGGAAAAGAGGGTACTCTCTTAATGTGCCAGTAAAATTAGTGATACTCTAGAATGAATGACTTTCATTCTTATAGTCAAGTAAAAATATGCTCCCTAACATTTCCCGAGGGAATATTTCTGAATGGAATAATGCTCACTTGTATTCGAAGAATGTGATGTCCCTTATTCAAATCATTTGATGAATGACAATCCTTTTAAAGTCCAAAATGTTCAACTAGGAAAAGAGTGTAATTAAATAGGAAAATGATGGGTTATTCCTATATTTTATCGAAAAGTGGAATATCACACTGAAACGTCATCTATTCCTTGTGATGAAGGACAAATTTGTAAAATGATTTGAAATTATTAATCTATGAATAAATTAATCTTTAAATGAATTTAGATTGAGTTTAGATTATTTTATCTCGTTATGATTATATTTTTCTACTCCAAGCCGACAACTCAAAAACATAATATCTTCTGATGGCGGAAGCATGTATAGAAAAAAGGATTAATTGTCAACTCAGACAAACAGGCGGATGCGGAGCTCCGTGACCCAAACTGTGAATCCTCTAAGATTGTCTTTCTCTACTCATACTTACCGTGTCTTACTTCCAAAGTCTCACACAAAGTGTGATACATCTTTGATGCCCACAAAGACTCCCAGGCCGAATCCCACCAGTCCACCAAAAGGGAGTCCTTCCGGGTCATAACCGATGACCCACTGGTCGAGCAGTTGAAAGATCCCGTGCTGATAGGGGCCGAGTAATTCAAACTAAGAAACTTTATGGTGAATAATGCATCAATCTGAAAAATAAGAATATGAACATTTTGTAAAATTTATGTTATCCTTCTCTTTTTCATTGACTTACATGATCCGATGAGAGGATATAATATTGGGTTTTATATGACACAATCACTGAAGATTTTCAAGATGGGGGGGGGGGCTCAGTCATTGGCTTTCCTTTGCTCTTTATTTGGGATAGTCAATGACATCTGATTTGGTTTTTGGGGCACAGCTGTTCGCCAATACCCCACACTATTCGTTCTAAGCCTTTATTAATGAAGGTTGAACTTCTATTATAAAAGATAACCTAATTGGTCAATGTTCCATGTAGTAAGTTTAAAGATGTAGACAGACAAACCTGTAAAAAAAAAATATTGCAGACTGGGTTTGTTTTTTGCAGACTAGTATTTGGGGCAATCAAATCCTTAGAACCAATAGCATGTGCTATGTCAACTTTTCCTATGCAAATAATTTGTTTATAGAGAAGTGTGACTTTAGCAAGTGCAGCATCAGACCCAATGAAACATTATGCATAATCCCCTATTTCAGCCTTTCGTTTGTTCTATTATTTTCACTGGCTATAACATGGCAATAGTTTTCCTGAGCTGTAATGCAACATTTGTTTTTAATAGCCCATTGACTACGGAATTCTGTACTTCCCATAAACTTTGTGTAGAGACTACCCAGCTTCAGTAGTCAATGGCATTCCTTGGTTAACTATTGACTCTGATTTGCAGATGATTAGCTTATGAAATCAACTATTTTGGCTGTGTTATACAAAATCCTATGTTGTTCAGAAGAGACGGTTCTCCCGTCAAGTAATTGCAAAGCATCAATCACATTCAAAGTTGGTGAAATAAAATACATTTAAAATCAATATTTCAGAACCATCAGACCTTTTTGTATAGGCTGCCCTCTCTTCCTTGAATTATAGAAGTGAAAACTTCCAAATCATCTCCCAACATATCCCGACTTCCAGATCTTGGCCAAAATTCTGAAAACTGTTTCACTTTTTATATATCAGCAAAACTATGTTCATTTACAATTTGTCACTGGTTGATATTTACGCAGTGTTGGCAGAACTTCTTTTACATTGCAAGAGAACTCTGCACTTGCACAAAAAATGACATTCATATTGCATAAAAATAAGGCCAACATTATTTGGAAGCCCTCCGATGCAATGTAAAAAAAAAAAAAAAAAAAAAAAAAAAAA
>BQKZ01004184.1:34805-55597 GCA_036244855.1 Temnopleurus reevesii
CCCCCCCCCCATGTCAGAGCTAGGGGGCGCCAAATTTGAGGTGGAAAGGGCGGCGAATTATCTGAAAGGGGGGGGGGGGCGCTGAGATAGTTGATGACCTTTTTTGCTTGTCAACCCAGTGCGCGCACGCAATTTGTAAACTTTTCAAAATTACAATATTTTTACGTGGGAAAGAAGAACACGCAGCAACTCAACACTGATATGATGTTGTCCGATATGCAATTGAGATACCTAGACTGTGTTAAAAGAAGAGTCTACTCTGAAATAATATTTCTTCACTATAAGCAGAAAAATCCTATGAACAGAATAAAAAAGTTTGGAAAAAATCGGTCAATTAATAAGAAAGTTATAAATGTCTAAATGTCTAGACAATTTGCCAACTGATGACGTCACAGGTACACTACTAACTATGAATTGTATTCATATCGCATAGCATATAGGCTATACACAAAACTTCAATTGGTAGATGTACGTACGGAAGGAGGGAAAAAACTGGCAATATTGATATATTCATTATTAACATGATGGTATTGTATGCCTGAAAAACAAAAACGTATATGGTTGTCATTTTGAAAAATTGACAAAATTAAAAGAATATTGGAATGATCCTTCTCATCACCATTTTTTCCCTAAACCTGGACGAAAAACATTCATTAGCTTTAATTAAAAAAAATGTTTTGGCCTTACCAGATGATGCTTGTAGTGCCAAAACACGGCTGAGAGCAAATCCAGACAAAACAATGGAAAGCAAACATATCACTCCTGCCAACGCCATCAATAAGAGAGTCGTCCTCCGAACCGCTTTCCCTGCCACACGGGGATTATCTGTAAGTGCCATCCTCATAATCGTGTTCGAGTTCATAGAATAATCAACCGATGATTGAATATCTGTAGTATTGCACTCCTTGTTCTCGCTTCCACGAGCGTCTTCAGCTAGATAAGAAATGTTAACTCCTGTCTCCGTCATCTCCCTGCCAAGTATGTTTAATGAAAAATGGGTGGCACACGAGTTCTCTGGAAGACGCGATTTCCCGAGTTTTTGGCACGTCGTTTCGGGAATAACGTGGAATCTGAAGTCAAGCAGATTTTCAGTGTTGTGCGCAAAATTTTGGGAAAATCCACCGTTGTTCCAAAACCTACGACTGTTGTCTGGTGATTGCCACACCTTGTGGGTCGACGTTATTTTCAGCCAATCAGCGACCACCTATTAAAACGCAATAAACCTTCATGTTATAAAAGATACACGTCGTCGAGGATTTAAAAATTTGTATTTCAACAGGATCGATTCTACCAATTTTTTTTATAAATATGATAGGTGCAACGCAAGAAAAAGTTGTGGTATATATATGATGTCTGGAAGCTTACAACAGTTTTGCTCATAAATGCCCACGGTATACACATTGGTTAATAATTTTACTCTGCTAATGATGTCGCGTCTTTCTCGGTCATCGGTCATTCAAAATGTCAGCACAGCGTGGATAATAAGGAATGAATAAATAGGGGCCCATAAATAGGAGTGGACTTTTTTGAACGATATATGATTTCATTGTGTCTGAGCATCCATCTCAAGTTTCTATAGATATTGGTGTGTTTGAGGGGTATTGTGGGGAGGTTTATGTGCTGGCGATAGAAGGTTTACAGGATGTGAAGGACGTATTACATTTTCAAAAGAACAATTTGGGTATTTTTTGTACGGTAAGGCATGGTTTACTCCAGACTCTTGTCAGCTCCAGCCTTCAGCATCTCCACGTAACCCGGCATCCTACGCATCAGGTAATAATAAGAATATAATAATAATAATAATAATAATGATAATAATGATGATAATAATAATAATGAAAATAATAATATTAATAATAATAATAATAATAATAATAATAATAACAATAATGATAGTAATAATGATAATAATATGTCTTATTTACCCAGGGTGTATCACTTTCAGTTGTAAGCTATTCTTCCAGCGGGCCCTTATATAACCCTTATCCATTCTTGAATGCCGAGTGTCTAGCAAGACGGCAGGTGGCCCAGTTTTATAAGTCTTTGGTATGACCCGGTCGGGGATCGAACCCACGACCTCCCGTTCATAGGGCAGATACTCTACCACTGAGCCACACATGCACGTTTTGTCAGGTAAGCTAGGGGGCCAACATTGCCCAAAATAGTGGAGAATTGTGTACGGCCACAAGAGGGGTGGTTAGAACTAGCCTTCGTGAAGTAACGCAAATACGACTTTTTGACTGACTTGCACAGAACCCAAAGAAAGATAAATAAACATGTAGTCGCATTTGGGGTGGACAGTTTCACGAAAACATAATGAATGTTGTCTTGTATCCTTCAGAGACAATTTTCTAAATAAAAAAGTTGTTGTTAGGGAAAATGATTATTGACAAATCAACCTAATCCCCACTACATCATGGGTCCGCTCGTTTTTCCTCAAGGACTGCTATTCAAAACGAAAAAAGAATATTCGCAATAACGGCCATCTACAAAAAGTCATGAGCGTCGCCATTCACAGGAGTATCAACACAAATGATTAGGATGTCTGGATCGAGAATAGACCACTTTCGTAATGTATTCAAATTTATTCACGTCTGCCCCCAATCAAACTATGTCTTCCACAGTCAGAAAATAATGGGAGTACAATAGTCAGAATGCTATATACTTGCATACATTAACGTTGCTAGGTTGGACAAACATTGTAGCTTGACCAACCTAGCAACAACGACTGCGTGCTATCCACATTCCTTCTTTTGAAGTGTGCATAAAATTTCAATACATTACGAAAGTCGTCTATTATATAACTATTCATATATTATTTCCACTATTTGTTTTTAAATTTTACAATTACTACGCAGTATTGCCGACTACATCAGTCTATAAGTACATGCCAATATTAGGCACTTTTGCGCAATTAAAGGCCATGATGAGTGGACATGGGCTGGCTCATTGAGGCCCCAATGGATATAAAGTATTGATGTTGTTACATCACGATCGACGTTCCAGACACTGCATGTGTCGCGGATGCGCGTCGAAAACGCTGGCGAACGTCGTCATTCTCCGAGCCTCGAATACGATATTTTATTTTTTCTGCTCCTGGTATTTAACTCATCGTGTTTCACATTGATTTCAGCACCATCCCGGTATCGGAGTCAGACAACACACATTATGATTTTGTCGGTAAAAATATCAAATCAAGCTGCATGACGGATGTTATTAAATTTAGATCCATGAAAAAATAGAATGTAATTTAAAAAAAAGAAAGTAGTTATGCAGGCACTATCGTAACATCTATATATGAAAATTGAATAAAGTGTACGACGGACGCTTTATCTCCGCTATAGGTCATATTTGGATTTAGCTCTTTGGAGCCTAAAGATTTGAAGTCCTATAATTTCAGTTTATATACACCATTAACCATTTAGGTAGCATTTACGATCTGGCAGTTGATTTTTTTAACGAAATCAATACTATACATTGCCTTTAGCATGGTGGTCTTTACAGTACAGTACCAATGGGCGGGTTTACTTATAATTATATTCAAATTTATGTGTTTTTCTTGCCACTGAACGGAGTTACGTGGTATTCCTTCAACCGTTTGATAACAATAAGACTACAATAATATAGGAATCCAGTTTGCATACATTACTTGTTGCTATGTCGGGCAAGCCTCGGTCAAGCTTTAGGGTTGTCAAGAATAACCTTTGTGTTAAAGGTATGCATAAAATTTGCATCTATTAGTAAACCCGCCTATTTCCGTATCAAGGCATTCGCTCTTTTGTCACCTTCAAGGAAACACGTATGACATTGAACGCCACATTCACTTTGTACTGAGAGCAGAAAAAATGGACGAGGAAGGTCGAGACAGGAAGATACCAGACTAAAATTACCATTTGGAGAATTCCAATAATTGTTTCAAATATGCTGGAAGGATCCATGGAGTAGTTAGAAGAAGAAGAGGGAGGGACAGAAAGAGAGAGAGAGAGAGAGAGGTAGAGGGAGAGCGAGCGAGAGAGAGAGAGGGAGAGAGAGAGAGAGAGAGAGAGAGGGGGAGAGAGAGAAATAGGGGGGGGGGGAGATTTTATTTGATTTGTTTTTATTTGATTTATTGATTTTCTATTTCAATAGCATGTCCACAAATTGAAAAAAAATGTGATTTTGCAATAGAAATAATACTATTAACATATTACCAGTTATAACAATATATTATAACATCTGAAAAGCGAAGCTCATTAAGTTAAAGAAGTTAAGGGGCATGCAGAAAAAGCGAGACTTGTAAAAGGCATGCTTCTTCTTACATTAATGTTACATTAAGAAATACACATCGTGGAACAGAATAATTAGTGTAAGTCATTATGATACGATATGATAAAAATCAGAAGGTCATATCAAACGATCCTCTCCCCCCCCTCCACCACCACCAAAAAAAAAAACAAAAAAAAAATGAATACGCTATATAAAACACCGTATCATAGGAAATATTTCAAAGAATGTCTCATTATTCTACACATTGAATTGAATTATAGAATAAGTTTGAATATAGACAGTTCAGAAAAATTGTATTCGTCAAAATTCAAATATGCATCATTTCACATCAAATTAAATTTAACAATCATTTTCGAAATTGATTTTATTACATATACAACTTTGCATCACCAATGCATTTACTATATCCATATTGAAACCCTGTTACAGAAAGTGACCTTGAATATCGTTTCAACCTTGCAAGCAAAATGTAACATCTACATGTATAATTCTATATTCAACAGAAATAATGCGATCATGTTCACAAAAATACATTAGAGTAAACGTTTCTCACAAATGAACACACTTTAGTCTATAAAACCGGGTTGAGATACATAAAGCTCTTCGAAGAGGTACGCACGACTCTACGAACGACTGCTGACCCTTTCCTTCCTTCAATAACCCCTGGCACATAATCGCACCTGAGGAAAGGTCACAAATCGTTTACAGAGTCGTGCGTACCTCTCAGAGCAGCTTTGTAAAACACAACGCAGGTATAAAATAAATCTAACAACTGGGGCTAAGCTAATATACGACACTGTCCTGCAACAATTGCTCCCCAGGAAACAACTGCTTCATCCAAAAATTCTCCGGAAAATTATTAATCCATGATACGCTCAACGCGATCACCGAAAATACAACTCAGAGCTGTGTTTCATAAAGCTGTGCGTTGATCTACAACGACTCTATTTTGACTGGTAACCTCTTCTTCGGTGCCATTCTACTCCAGGGGTATTATTGAGTGCGAGAAAGGGTCACCAGTCGTTCATAAAGTCGTGCGCCTGAGATATATGAACAGCTTTATATGAAACACACCCTGTAAACAATATTACCACTATGTATGTTTGAATCATAATCGGCAAAACATTGTTGGAACAATCGTATTTCGGAAATTTTTGAAAATATTCCTCCAAAGCGAATTCGCACATGAATAGCATTTTTAAGCATTTTATTGGCAGAGCACTCATTGCATGGGAAGTTCAGGGTTTACATTGGCGGAGCAATTGTTATATTTCGAAGCACAGATTGACATGATTGGAAAACCTTTACGTTATATAACAATCAAGCATTCGGAATTTGATGGAGCAATCTTTTTTTTTCAAACAAACGTCACGTCGGTAAAATATTAATCAGTATTTCAAACCATTTTTCGACAGAGAAGTACTTTAGGATTCAACAGTACGGAAACAAATTCATTTTAGAGCATGATTATATAGACAGATCAATAATCTAGACATATATATCTCTCTAAAAATTCGAATTATAAATCAACATCTAAAAGATTGGAGGAGTTACAACCGTTTCAAAATGGTAAATCATCACTTCGATTTTTCGTCCAACATTGTCAAAGTGTAAATTTGTCATTGGTAAAAGTTATCACTCTTCAAACCTTTTGCAATATTAATTTAATATCTGCGTTACAATATGGAAATTTGGTAAAGCAAAGGTCTGTAACATACGTCTATTGAATATATTGGCCTAAATGATGTACTTTCAGATTTACTAAAATATGGTAATTACTGTCACAGTTTTAAAGCAGATAAGTACTATTAGGGAAGCAATACGCGATATCTAAAGAGAGAGGAGATTGGTTGGTGTCTACTATTAAAAATAAGATATAGCATGACAGAAGAAGAGGAAGAACAGAATTGATGACGCCATCTAAAAGACGTGATCAGGGCTATTGCAATAAAGCTCATATAATATATCATCCCGATATAATCATCTCGACTTATCGCGCACGCCACAACCCAGAGTTGTGGTGTCACATGTTCGGATCCATATTCTCTGAACCAAATTTCTCATTTTCGAAACATACATCGAGGCAATCATGGTCATATTTTCTAAGCATAATTTATTATACACAAGGGGATAAAATATTCAAATCCTACATCAGCGTGATCAGTCTCGAAAGTATGATCGTCGGAGCTTACTCTTGATTCTCTCCAAATTACTTACATATGATCAATAATTAAATATTGTTTGTGCAATGTATAAGTGGTATGATCAGACTAGAAATTGCAATATTACGTGAACAATTTCTACAGCACAGATCTCAAGTAAAAAAGAAGACCAGTTGAAAAATGGGAAGTACAAAAATAATGCACATCGTTATAGTAAAGAGAATGTAAAATAAGGCAACGAGAAAGTATAAAAACCACGATGAAGGATAGGAAACTATGATCATATAAAGGCACACTCATGCAGCAATATGAAGGCAGATATCACTAGTGGTTAGACCCGGGAATCGACCTGTAAGAAATGAAATAAAATGAAAAGAAATCTTTAAAACACCTGCATGAGACATAATCGGAAAAAAAAGTTTGCTGAGACATGGATGTTTAAAAGGGAAAAGGGCGAAGGTGTTGGTTGGTTTTACTTTATTTATTCACAGTTAATATCAACAATACAAAAGCTGCAGGCTGTTTTTCAGAAGGTTCTATGTGTGTGTGTGTGTGTGTGTGTGTGTGTGTGTGTGTGTGTGTGTGTGTGTGTGAAGGGGGGATAGGTGGAGAAGGAAAGGGGAAACGTGAGAAATGGGGTTGAGACACTAACGGATAAAACAAAAATATATAGAATCTTTGGCTATCCAGGATTTGACTACCCGGGAGTCATGTCGAGTTATTTTTTTTTATTCTTTTATTATTACTATTATCATTTTTTTTTGGGGGGGGGGGGGGGGAGGTCAATTTCGGAACGACCTAACAAAAAATATAACAATAAGGTCTAATCCTCAGACAATTTATGTAAGCCCCTAACTGAAAAATATAAATAGAGAAGTTTATGGAAAGCAGTCAATTTGCTGCATACAAGTTGTAGATATTTTTGGAAAGCACCTTGGATATAACTTTGAGTTGTTACAGTTAAGAAACTAATCCACAAGATCAAAAGCTGGGCCAAATCCAAAGTAGCTCACAAACTTATAATCTGACAAATTGTTATACAAGATTAATTTCTTGAAAAATATTAATCTAATTGTAAATTGTCTTTCCTCATGATCTTACAGAATAGCGTAGGCCTACCAACCCAACATTGGCGAGTGAAGATGTTTGCCATTGAGAGAAAAGTATCAGACTCTCTTTCTCAAACTTTCTTACCGTGTGATATTTCCAAAGCTGAACATAGAACGTGGTATGTCCTAGATGCCCATAATGTCTTCCATGCTGGATTCCACCAATCTTCAAGACCAGAGTCCTTCCGGGTCATGACCGATGACCCTCTGGTCGTACAGTTGAAAGATCTCGTGCTGATGGGGGCCGAATTATTCATACTTTGATACTTTGTCGTAAATATTGCATCAATCTAGAAAGAGGAAAATCAAATAGCCTAATCATCGATACTATCATAAATATCAATTCATATAGCCTCACAATGTCAAAAGAAAACTGTTAATTATCCTTCCAGTAAACAGGAGTAGGTCTTTTTCATCGTTTTATGTCGCTGTCACACTTGCAAGTTTAAGCGAGCGGATGCCAGACGTTTGAGGAATTTGGTAAATGTGTTGACTTACGTCGAATACATTATGGATACGTTTCGCATACGTCTTAACACGTTCTGCATACGTTTGGACAAATTTGCACATCCTGGGAATACGCTGACTCAGGGTGTGATGTATTTTGACTATGAACAACGGACGAGCAATATTTGTGAACGTTTGTGGGCGATTGCGTTACGACCCTATAACTTATGCAGTGCGTATGATCTATACATCGGCATGCATCGAACATTGTTCTGTTTGTATCCCCCCCCCCTTAGAAACTCTCTCTTTAAAGCACATCACACCTATTCTTTGGTCCCTTCGATTATAAAATTACATCTGAAAGTGAACGAAGAGGTGATGTGTCACTATTGGACAAACAAATCAAGATCGATGGAAGATCAATGCCGTAAAGGTCGAAAACTTCATAACTCGAAATGGAAATATAGTTCTTATAGTTTTCCTTTGAATTTGTAAACTTAAGTATAAGTCACCTCATTATTTCTCAATGCCTCATCTGCGTCGTTTGGTGTTGCATAATGCTTTATCTGGGCTTCCTTCAAGGGTAGACCCTGTAGTAAGATAAAAACAGATGTAGCAATAACATCCGAGAATATGAAGCTCGACTACATAAACATGATAATATTTTAAGATGGATTATATTTATTTCAGAATTAGAGTTGTCAATATTGTCACTACTTCTGATTGTGCTAAATAAAATATAGAATTCTAATTCTTAATTGGCCATATTCCATATTCTGAGATAATGGATGACATACTTTCTTTATTGCCGGAATTTTGTTACAGTAATTTTGTTAAACAGTGAAATACAAACCACGCGTGATCAATGATAATAATAATAATGAACGTTTTTTATATAGCGCTTATCACTCGCACAGGGAAAGTCCCTAAGCGCTTAGAAAGAAGGATGAATAGAGATATAGTAATATTAATATTTTCGCCCTATACATGGATGATGGAATAAGTTAAAGGTAATAAGAACAAGGAAAATGGTAGTTAATTTGGTAACATTCAACAGGTTTGTTGCAACAAATCTAAAAAGAATAATAACAGGTTTAAACTTAATCCAGAGACGTTACAAAGCACATTGTACACAACAAATCATTGAACAAAAAGATAGGTTTTTAACCTATTGACAAAGCAGTCTACCATCAGGAATGGAAAATACAACAGACTTGTTGAAAATCATACTATTACGTCAAGACTGAATAATTTATTATGATTGGTTGTTTCTCTAACCAAGATAGTTCATCGTTCGTCTTTAGACCTCGGCCGGTGGTGCCAAGAATGCTTTAGTTACCGTATACAAATACAATGGAGTAAAAATCTAGTTTACATCTATAATAAATAACTTGCCACACGAATTTTGTTCTCTCTCTTTTCTTAAAGCGAAAGCTATCCGATGCCTCCGGACGCATTCATCTAAATGATTTATAAATCAAAAATGTTAATACGAAATATTTAATGCATCTTTTCCATGGGCTTGATTATTTGTCAGTAATTCGAACAGTATCATTTATTCTTACCGTGATGTGTTGCCTGTTTAAGCAATGTTCATCACTTTCATACCCATCAAGGAATCCGATTCGTTTGCCCGCCATGTTTGATAGGTCAAAGATTGGCGTTCCTTTGGGCACGAAGAAGGCGCTCGGAAACGGTTTGGTGTAAGGCTCCGTGAAGGCGAACGCTCTCCGTCGCTCTGGCGTCTGCTGCCAACCTATATAAGAATGGAAAAATTATAGGTTTTCCAAGTTAATTTTACAAATATTTGTCACACAAATTACGTTTGGAGCGTTTGATTTCGCGCAGAATGCATAGGCTGTGTCCGCAGTGATTTGACGAAATTGAAAGATCCGAATCGTGAAATCGCTTGTAGCTGGGAAATATTGAAATATGACAACGAGAGTGAGAAATACATATTAGAAAATTGTAATGGTTGTGATGAAGAAAGGAGCAACCCTTAGTATTTTGCACACATGCTCAACATTTCCCCCAATCAGAATTGTAGAGGATAAGTGTCTCCTGCATGGAGTACAAGAAACATAATTTGCGGTGCAATGAGACATTATTTAAATTTGAAGTTTATTACATGTATGGCTGATAAATTGACCATATCGGGATACGTGCAATTCTTATTCTAATAATTTTCAGTTCTAATTTTAATATACTTAATTACATCATTTCTGACTCAGCTGTCTCCTAAGTCCAGTTGAGGACTCTGTGTGGAGGCGCGATCAGAGGGTTGTGATCAGAGGGGTATGTGTGAGATTCTGTGGTTGAGTGTTGTAACCCAGAGAGTTCAGGGCAAAGATAAGTGCACAGGCAGGTGCTATTCGAACACAGATTCGTCAACTGGACTACTGACTTCCCATCAAGTCACTAATTCAACTTCAGAGTGACCACTTACCTGCACATGCATCATACCATCCTCCATTTAGCCCATCTCCTCCTCGGGCAGACGAGCCCTTCTGTGACTTCCAGCAGTTTGTGTAGGCATCGGTCACAATCTCACATCTTTTACCAGCAATGACACACACTGATACAAAATAGAAATAGAAAATTCATGAAATCGTGGTCGTCATGGTTAAGTCCCGGTCACATAGGACCCCGGAAGCAACACGAGCCAACACGACTCTTTGTTCCGAGGCAGTTAACTGTGAATTAACCAGTTAACAAAGAGTCGTGTTGAATCGTGTTGCTTCCGGGGTCCTATGTGACCGGGGCCTTAGTAGATTTCTCGCAGTTCGTGTAGGCATCGGTCACGGTCTCACATTGTTTACCAGCAATGTTGCAGACTGAGATAAAATAGAAATGGTTATAGATTGATGAAACAACTCGATAATCATGGAATTCGTGGTTATTTTTCATGTATAGGCATCGGTCGCAATCTCAAATCTATTACCGACCACGCTGCATACGTAATATCCTGCCATTTGATTGATTAACGTTTTTGATAGATTCGGTTTTTTTTTTTCTTCAATCTTTTGCAGATCGAGAATCACATTGTCGCCTAGCAGGGTGATCTTGTTTCACTCAATTAGAATGAATTTTTTCGATTACTTGATAGATCGACATTTGAACAACTTTTACTATGTAGTTTCATCATGGTTACCATGGCAACAGTCTATCCATTGACATCAATATCGATATACAAAATATACAAAGGTCTTAACTTTACAAAGAACAAAATGATTCAAGTAGATATAGGAAATCGTATAAGTCAATTTTAGGAAAAGCAAACAAAAATTGTATGTGATTGTGAGATTATTTCTACATTTGCTTTCACTGTAAAATAATAGAACCCGCGGAAAGGGGCACATATTGAAGGCAAATCGATATCATAATAAGTCATTAACCCCCCAAAAATTATTTGCAAAAAAAATATGACGACATTAAAATATGACAACCTACCAGCTCGGACCATTTCAACATCGAATCCATCCATCACTAACGTTTGACTGTCTCTGAATACAAAACGTGAATGTAATAAAACAACAGATAATGTGAAAGATGAATAAAGAAAATAAATATACATCAGTGAGGATAGATATGATTTTTTTTTACAAAGAATTTAAACCATCATTTCATGATAGAAAATTAAATTTGGAAAACAATAATACGGTCCACCAATTTAGTAAAATGAAATGATAATTGCCCCCTTTATTTTATTATGTTTAAGATGTAAAACATATCGGTTATCATATGGAAATGTGTGTTTTAAACGATTACCTCAAGGAGAGTAAGGAGAGTCATGATGAGAATACGTTAAAGGGAAACCCACCCCTGGAATTATCCTGCCCTCAGGATATGAAGAAAAATCAGATGAACAAAATGTGAAAATTTGAGCAAAATCGGACAACCCGTTCAAAAGTTATGAGTTTTCAAAGTCACAGAGATTTGACAATCACTGCCGCTCCGTGCATCCGTGCGATCGGCAAATTCGACGGAATCTGTGACGTCATGTCGGACAACTTCTCATTCACTCTGTACACAAAACTTCATAATTTCTCCTTTTTCTCGGAAAAGTCAACAAAATACCATTTGTGGGTTGTGGTATAGCATTTCTGTATTGTTTCTGCATGTATTTTGAAAAGATTCATGCTGCAACCTCACTCTAAATTTGACATTGATCATTTTTTAAATATTATATGTACAAAGTGAATGAGGAGTTGTCCGACATGACGTCATGGATTCTGTCGGTTTTGCCGATCGCACGGATCCCCATGAGCGTCAGTGATCGTCAAATCTCGGTGACTTTGAACATTCATAACTTTTGAACGAGTTGTCCGATTTTGCTCAAATTTTTACAGTTTGTTCATTTTTCTTTATTTAATCAGAGCACGAAAATGTCAGGGGCTGGTTCCCCTTTAATATTAGGGGAATGAACGGCTTTTCTAGCCCTTATCAACTCTTCATTAGACTTCCCTATAAGCGCTCTACAATTGCAGCATTATTACCATGGCTTTAGCAGTGCAGCTATTAGGCGCATAAGCTTTTTCAAGGAACAAATTCCTACCAGGTACCCACTCATCTCACCTGTGTTGAGTGAAGCACAATGTGGATGAATTTCTTGCTGAAGGAAATTGACGCTATAGGTTGTCGTTGTTGAAAAGGGTGAAAATACTCCATCAAAAAGTGATTGATCAACTAAAGTTGAAAGCGCATCGAATCATATATGTGATTATGAACAGGATCACAGGAGTATTTCAATACTTGTGTATACGACACAATGAAATCTAATATGTCTTAAAGAGCATCCAAAATACTCAAATGAAAAGCAAATCATTCACCAGAAAATATACAACGTGACATGAATGAGGGACAAAGACAATCATGGACCAGAAAATTAGGAGTTTATGGAGATTAAAACTTATGCAAAATGAAAATCATGAATGAGGTGGGGGGGGGGGGCATTACATGCACCATTGTCGTTAGTGTTGGTGTTCAAATTTTGCGGCAATCATTAATTATCTATATACACCTTCTGACTGATTGTATAGTTATAAGCCTAAATGATGGTTAACGAAGATATTTTTCTTACATGTAGTGCAAGGCGAGATTCGACTCCCCCAGTGCAAACGTCCAAATCCTCTCTGTATGGCGGGAAAAGAATAAACAGTGAAAGTTAGAAAACACACAAAAAAATGTTCATTAGGGAGATATTGTTTCATTACTCTTTGTTTTAATTTGTAAAGAACACGCGCACAACCTTATTACCTGCCCCATAATCTATACATACTATTGGTGTGACGCTGTCATGTTTTGTTTTAATTTATTTTTTAAAAATTGATTGTCAAGGTTACACACGCGTAATTATAGGCCAATCACTTTCGCAAATGAAAGTAGACCACTAGGCAACCCATAAGAGTTCAGCTTTTATGGATTAATGTTAATATATGTGAATGAGTGATTATTTAATTGAGGATATTAGTAAATGAATATATGACCTTTCTTTATCAAAAGGGGGATCCAAAATTTTTCGATTTCTGGAACTACTTGACACCGCTAAAGATAGACTCAATTTACCTCATTAGGGGAATAGAGTTTATTGATGCACGACATGTTGCAATGAGCTGGTCAAGGGGTAGTTTTGAATGCAGAATGAGAAAGTCCATAAAATTTCCTTTCCATTACTACCAAGTACTTGTAGACCTAATCTACAGCTGATTTTATATGATTTTTTTCAGCAGGCCAAATAGCACACGGGTCTATGGAGAAATAATTACGCGTGTGTACCCTCAACAATACTTTTACGTACCAAATAATATGACTCAATTGCATGATAAAATATATTCAATATACCCCATCAACCACTGATTTACGGTTCTCGTATTTATAACTTTTATAAGTGGCCTTAATGCTATATACTTTGGGGTAAGCAATTTAAATTGATTTGTGTCTTCAGAAGAGATTGCAATATTAATTTACGTACTGATGTCACTAGTTTTGAACACTCAGTGGCAAGGACCTCTGAACGCCGAGACGGTGGGGGCACACTTTTTCAGTAAACGCATAAAGCACTTACTTGCCGTGCTTGCTTTTAAGTAGATAGAACCTCAGCAGCGAGGGATTAATAAATAGTTGAGAAAGTTAATATCATTTCACCACTCCCCCCCCCCCCAAAAAAAAAGGTCAGTAGACCTGATAAAATTGGTTCTAATTTTGCTTTTTCATTTATTTAGATCTTAAAATCATATCATAATTCATCTTTTATGTATTCAATTTCATGTTGTTTATGCTGCTACTGCTGCTGTCGGAACTGTGCTTTTTATGTTTATTAATTTTTTCATATGATTCACTAATATATGTAAGAAATACATCGTGAATGAATACTGATCGATAGATATAATTTGATTACCAGAATACCAATCATGACAGCCCGAATGCTGCATTGCAATCGACGTACAATAAAAAATTTTGGATTAGAAAATAAAAATCAAGAAAAAAATCATACAAGGATTAGACAGAATGCAACACAATACATAGACAAATCTATCAAAGTCATAGCTGAAAACTGGAGTGCAAATTTAATACCAGGATTGGAATTACCTGCTTGTATATACCTAAACGATATAACAACAGACCTAACAGTATATACTTGTAGTTTGCCAGGAAAATATTGCTCATTTTCACATTACGGTAGACTTGGCATTACGGTAGAACTTGGCATTAATCATCACAATAAACATTCACCCGAGAACATGAGAGTTCAAGAAAGGTTAGACGAAACAGGAAAAGTTTACCCAACGCGATTTACTATACGGGGAAATCCCTGAGATACCTCCTACAAGGAACGGAGGGATGGAAAAGGATAAAAATGAAGAAAAGCAGGAAATTAAGAGAGAGAGAGAGCGAGAGAGAGAGAGAGAGAGAGAGAGGAGATAAAAGGATGAAAGGATAAAACGAGAGACATGAAGAGAGGGAGTGGAAGAGAACTAGAGGGACACTGCTGCTACTACTACTACTACTACTGCTGCTGCTAAGTATACTACTATACTAATGCTACTACTGCTACTGCTACTACTTCTACTACTACTACTGCTACTACTACAATGACTACTACTACTAATGATAATACATGTAATGATAATGCTACTAATGATATTTATAACGGATATTTATATATTCATGATGCCTAAGATACGAAATAAAAGCCCAAAGAGGAAAGGGAAAAGTGTGGGAATGCAGATAAGCGAGATCGAGGGAGGGAGAGAGGGAGAGAAAGAGAAGATAGTTATATAGGCCTAAGTTTATAGAGACATACTAGAACTTTGGATAATACAAGTATTTTAATAACAAAATCTTATGGTTCATGCACATAGCATATTTAGACTCCTACATGTATGTCATTTTTTTACCCAATGTCCTTCTGCTTATTTCTTTTGGTGCTTTATGTTCAGTAATTCAGCCGATTCATAATAACTGGTACAAACGTAGCCATGGTATAAACACTACACCGCACTCTGCATTTGACCATGGACTTGTAATCAGATATTATTAACATATACTCTCTGCTTGTAATATGGTTTGTCCGTGAAGATATATTTGAGGTCAGACAATGGGCTTGTAACATAATTGATGAAGTTGAACTTACGATGAATATTAATTGTAAGCCTGGCCTACAGTAAAACGTGTACCGTATAGAGACATGATCAATTTAAAATTAATCGTATCTCTTTTATGTTACACATGAAATATCTGTTTACCTGAAGATGATGCTTGTAGTGACATCACACGTGTGAGAGCAAGGCCAGACAAAACAATGGAGAGCAGACAGATCACCCCTACCAACGCCATCAACAAGAGAGTAGTCCTCCGAACCGCTTTCACCGACCCTCGAGGTCCATGACCATCACCGAGTACCATCGTCATCATCGCATTCGAGTTCGTTGACGAGGAAGCCGGTGATCGCATGTCCGCATCACTCGCGAAGGCAGCACTGCTTTCCTTGTCTTCTCCGCCATGTTCGTCCCCTCCCAGACGAGAGAACTTGAATCCGGTCTCCGCCATTTTCCCGCCAAGTAAATGAAATCAAATATCTGATATGGGACTACGAGTTTGTCTGCTACATGTGAATTCGCTTTGCTAAACGCTATTGGCAACACGCGCAAACATCAATTTCCCTTTTGGCAAAGCAATATAAATCACCTAATACATACATACAAGCCTCGATCGGACTATACCTCCACTTAGGTTAATACACCGTGTTTGCTGTATATGCATTGACATCGACCATTTGAGCACGGTGTTGATATTATGAATGGGGATGTATGGAAATATGATGGACAAAAATGCATTGAACGATGAATAATTTCTATTGTATCCCGTGAAAGGCAAGTGCGGGGACGCCCAGCAGTACAAATGGTATTATATACATCTGGATGACTCATTATAAACCAAATCGGAATACGTTCGATCGTTTTCCGAAACTGAAATTGTTTGATGAAAAACAGATAAAAACGTGCTCTTCGAAACAGAGCATTTTTCAAATCATTTTTTGGTTTATGCTGGAAGCTCATTAATGCATAAAAAAAAACGAAAAAGAAAAACTAAAAAAAAGGTCTGGTTACAAAAGATATCTCTGGCCTTTTTTTTCAGTAGGAATTGAAAATTCAGTTTGATGAAATCGCCACATCGATGTGGCATTCCTGCATTCAGAATATTGAATAAAGAACCTCCGAATCACAACTGCTTGTCCATTTTATCAGAAACCAAGTTTACATTTGTAGTTATATGTACACCTTCATGAACTATTTCTTGTACCCAAAATGCTGATTTTCAACTATAATTAATCAATAAAGTCATATTGCTCAAGATATTTGCAGAAAAGCTATCCATGCAGTATCAATGAAATCATATGAAAAAAAATTGAATAGAAAAGATATCTATCAATTTAATGATTTTTTGTGTTGGGTAGATAAATAATTGAATAATTCTTGCCTTCTCAGCTTCTCGGTAAAGCACTGTCAATCAGTGTTTATCCATGTTGGGATAAGGCGAGAATTATTCAATTAAAAAATATCTAGTTCAAGTTTGTAGAAATAAACTAGAAGTTATGGGTTTAAAATACACCTAGGCCTAAAGTTGGTTTATAAACTGCAACCATGAGGTCATTAGAGTTGTCGATGTGTCTAGTGATCTACAGTAGTTGCTGTCGCAAATTGTTCAACTCATTCCGGCAAAAAAATCGAAACTACATTAGTTGTCATCATTTTCTTAAACATCTTTGTACTTGTTGTCAAGGTTTTCTGCTCGTTTTACAGTCTGGACAGAATTTCCTCGCTTCATATCATTCGCTTCATATTTGCCTATAGATTTCATCATTGTCCATACCATTAGATTAAACAAGAATCGTCAAATTTTCGTTAGGCGTTTTTATTGGGTTTGTTTCATTCTTTTATACACTTTGAGGGGCTGTGAGCGAAGAAACCACCTGCAGAAACTGCCTTACACTGTCTACTCGCAACATCGCTGCTCGGTGTGCCAGTATGGCAAGCCGTTTTGGTATATATTCTGATTTTGTGATATCAATAATTCGAATTAGTGATATCACTAATTCGATTTAGTGATATCACAAATTCAAATTAGTGATATCACTAAATCGAATTTGTGATATCACAAATTCCCATATGTTTATCACATAAATTCCTTTTTTTATATCAAGAAATAGAATTTATGATATCACTAATTCGATTTAGTGATATCACAAATTAGAATTTGTGATATCACTAAATGAATTTGTGATATCACAAATTCATTTATTGATATCATTATTTCGTTTTAGTGATATCATGAAGTCGAATTTGTGATATCATAAAATGACAAAATAATTTTAGCGTTCATTTTGTACAATAAATCACTTTGATTTCCAGCTTCACTTTAGTGCTCAAAATCACTTGGTATTTGTAGCTTTACTTTAGTGCTCGAAATCACTTTGTATTTGTAGCTTTACTTTAGTGCTCGAAATCACTTTGTATTTGTAGCTTTACTTTAGTAAATTGGCTGGTTTACTGCCACTTAATTGGTCTATAGCCATATGGTCCGATCACCAGTTGGTCCAACTCCAATTGGTCTAAGTGCATTTGATATAATAGCCAGTTGGCCCAATAGACAGTTGGTCCAATTGTCACTTGGTCCAATAGCCACTTGGTCCAATAGTCACTTGGTCCAATAGCCACTTAGTCCAATTGCCAGTTGATGCAATTGAACATTACATCGGTGGGGGTAAAAATGGTTATACAAAGTTTCCACCCCGAATGATTCCCTTCTCCATCTTAATATCTACCTTGTCATTCTATTTACATCCTTTGCCCTTTCCCTTCTCTCTCTTACTCTATACCTATCTCTCTATCTTGCCATTCCATTGACCTCCTCGAGACATTGTTCAATAAGTAAGTTAATTCATGTCAGCAACTGATTACCATTTGTTTCACAATGTTATAAGAATCATATTCAACTGGTTCCAGATATAGGAAAATTGATTAAAAATTGATTAAAATATTTACGAGTGATTCTTAACTTTTTGTGAGAAGGGTTAAATGAGAAGGGTTAATGACAGGCTAAGTAGTCAGTTATACNTGCCCGCAGTACGAAAGTTCACGATCTGACTGACGCACAAACTTTAAGTTTCTGAAACTTTTTGAGTAGTTTATTACATATAACATTTGTGAGCGATTTTTTTAAAATTTGTTAAAGATGTAATACTTGCGAATCAATGTATCTATTAAACGTCATTGTATCTTCTATTTTATATGTGTTGTACCGTTATATTAATCCATCTACGGTATTCATTTATTTATTTATTAATCTATCAATTTATTATTTGTAATATTCTAGTAATTTATTCTACATTACAGCCAGAGAAAAGTTTTGTGTAATTTTGCAAGAACTAATAAAGCATCTTATATTTTGTAAAATAGCGATATTGTTGCTACTCTTTCTCTTTCTATCTCTCTCTCACTCTCTGCAATTTTCTCCTGTACATTCCTCCTATTGATGTACGCCACTGGGCCTCCGAGTTTCCATTCAACTATTTCCATGATCTATTACAAGAAATCGCCACACCTGTCAAAATTCCATTGTTCATCCCCATGTGCAAATCATGGGGGATCTTTAGTTGCCAAATTTGAGGTAAGACGGGTCGCATTTTTTTCCTTTTAGCTTATCAAATCACCCCACCTTCAACCGGGGGAGCAAGATTTGCTGAGTGGGGTGCCAAATTTTTAAGTGATGACCTTTTTTTTTTTTTTTTTTACTTTGTGGGGGTTTGTCAGCTCATCGAATGGGGAAGGGGGGGGGCAGGGCAAAATATAAAAATTGGTCGAGCCCCCCCCCCCAACCTCGTGTATGATTTTCGTAATGTGTATGTAACATTTTAATTTCAGCCCCTTTGAATATTCTAATATCACAACTACGCTTATACGGTGAACAAATGGGTAAACATCGAACTTTCCGGCCAGCCGTATCAAACATACGTAATGACAATACAGACAAAATGCCCTAAAACAATCGATGTACCTTATCAGACTGGGGGGGGGGGGGGGGGCGTTGCTCAAAAGTTGCAATCGATCACAAGTTGCAGTTGATCGGAACGCGCCAATCAAAATCATTGTTACAAGCGCGTCTTGTTCAATGCGCATACCGTGCGCAAATGAAAATACGCGTTACAATTTGCAAAGTTGAAGTTCAGATTTGCAGTTAATTTTGAGCAACACCCCCTAGGAAACGTTTGCTGCTCCGTGGCTAAAAGTCGGCTAAACCTCGGACAAGACAGTGAATGAGTGTCAGAAATGAGGTACTCTAAACAGTTCGTGACATCCAAAATCGAAGATGCGTAGTCAGTAGATAAATCTTCAAAATTTATTCTGGAAAAACTTAGCAGATAGAAAAATATGCATGTACATGTTTAAAAATTATTTGAATAGATCATTTAAAAGAAATATCATGAGTAATTACATTACAAATTGATATCTATGATTAAAAATAAATGTCTACACGTTCATGAATCTATCTACAATACATTTTCTCAGAACCAGAAGTAAAACCCTGAAGTGATATAAAATTGATAAGTACATTATTCTTCTTGGAAGCAATGTGATTAAACGGGAAGTTACAAATACGGAAATATATAGCATACATGCATGATTGATTATTAAATCACTTAATATTTACACCGTCAGTCAGTCTTAAAAGTTTAAATTGACTTGTGTTAACGCATGGTGAACGGGTTCAACAGTTGCCCTGAAACAAAATGGATTACAAAACAGAAATCGCAAACAATCAATGGAATCAAAGTATCATCCTGACCCAAATTCTTTACAATAGTACATTTTTTAACCTTTAAACATACTTCAAATGCAAGAAAATGTTATTTTATATAAAGGAATGAGGGAACATCCTCTAAACAACTCCAAAATTACTTCCGTCAAAATCTGAGTAATGAGCTTAAATCTGATGGCCCAAACACGTTTGTGTATTGCTTTTGCGGAGCTAACAGAGTGAGAGGGGATTTTTTCACCAATCTTTAATCAAGCATAATTCAAAATAAGATGGCAAGATTCATCAATGATTTAGATTCGAGGTCCCACATTCATGACATTGGAGTCAACGAACTTCAAGAAGCAGGTCTCATGTATTTTACTAAAAGAGCAAAACAGTTAATGTTGCACCACGTTCATAAGATATATTATTCTAAAGAAGACCATTATTTGACTGAGGGGTTTTGTCGTGTGTCAAACGTCCATGGACACAATACCAGACATAGCCAATT
>BQKZ01004184.1:57519-77846 GCA_036244855.1 Temnopleurus reevesii
CACGAGAGCGACGATGCCTATGAGAAGAGCAAGAACGAGTACGAAAACGAACAACGGCGACGACCGCGATTCATTTTCTTTCGGCTCAGGCGGGATAACGGCTTTGACGTCAGAAACACTACTCAGCTCATGATCTCGACTCGACATCATTGTATTTTGTCACCTTCAAATTAAAAATAAAATCTTTAATTTTTCTTTGGAAGGGTCTTGATGGAGAGGCGTTACATGAGAGAGCAAAGTGGATCGCACCACACCAAAGACCTGTACACACCCACTTGTGCAATGGTATAGGACGGGTAAACAAGTGCCCCTGGTATTCTCTCTCCTATACCCTATATACTCTTTGTATTGTCTCGATCTCGGTTTCAGAAGAGTCTTTTGTTTGATACATGTATGATTCCGAATAAAAAACGAGGTCATGGTATTTGAATAGAAGTTTCATGTGTTCAGATGAGTGAGCTCATTGTTGTTCCTGATGAAATGAATATGGTACCGTGAATATGAAGTCGCTCCACAATATGATTATTCAAAATAGCCTATTACACCGTTTTCCCCTCTTCGCGCATTCTAGTTCATAAGTGAGGTACCTTTATCAATGCAAGCATTTCTCATTTCACCTGTGATATGAAAACAACTTCACTTAAACCTAAAATTACACCAATATATGAACATTTAACAATTACACGTACGGAGCAAATCAATGCATCCGTTGTCAAAAATTGCTGTGCACAATCAAATTTGCTTTAAAAATCAGCGATAACGATTTTGCGGTTGAGTTTTTGTTGTTGTTGTTTTAGAAGCATTTATTTTTCCATACATAAACAATATATGGTTAAAAATCAAATACATGTAACACAATAGATAACACAACGTGATGTCATTGACTGACGTATCTATTAGAATGGAAAATAACATTTTCGCGTATCCGAAGAAACTCGGTATAAACATGATAAACGAAATTCATGAAATAAAGTGGTAAAAAATTGGTTCTAGCTCCTTATAACTTACTACTTTGTAACCATGCTATAACAAGGTATTTTGATGGTCCAAATAATCATGGTATACTGAGTGTCAACTTTATCTAAATGCAGGTTTTCGGTGCATGTGCATACAGGTGTGAAACATTGTGAAAATGATCGAGACAGATTTATTAAGAACCTAGTCTGAACACACCCTAAAATGGCTGCTTGTGATTTCTCTTTCTTCCCCCTCTCTCTCTCATCCCCTCTCATCTCTCTCTTTCTTTTCTTTCTTCCTTTCTCCCTCTTTCTCTCTAACTCTCTCTCTTTCTCTTTGTAAATCAGATTTTATCCCAAAGCTGGTCATCCAGAACGATTGTGAATCTCATACATTGTGAAAGGTATAAAGAGGTAAACAAGTCCTCCATATTTCGAAATGTTACACGTTATTATATCGTCACAGATGAATCCCCGTGAATTGAAAGCAGATCAGATGGAAATACAAATAAATGTTTAGTACATGTCTAGTTTAAAATGGTTGTCACTACATGCATAACATTACGGGTAGGCTATACAGTATATCGTCATTAAGATATGAGTAGTAGGAACCAAACTTTTTGACAAACTTGTCACATCAATTCATTCCCCTTCAGAAATGTAATGATTATCCCTTCTACAGTATTCATTATGTAGATTATCTGTATTGTCTGGGAAATGTTAGACTAGAGGACATAAAGGAACAGAACGATATAAAGTTCCATATGAATTCAGGATTTTATACATTTTAAGTGTATATGTTATTGGTTTTTGCGGTAATTGATTTAATGATACAGCTATGCGTTCAAAGAAAAGAGCAAGAAAAAAGAGCAAGAGAAAACAGCAGCCTGCCTGCATCAAATCTGCGATGGTCGATATGGTGCAAGTGGTTTCAACATGTTCATATTGTTCATATTCAAACAAAATAAGGACTATTTTGAAGAATTTCCCTCGGTAAATATTCCTTACGTATCATCATGATATCTTCTTCAACAAAAAAAAAGAAGCAGAAGAGATAGAAGAAGAAATGAACATGCTGAATGGGGATAAAGAGCACGAAAGAATGAATTATCAATATAATGTTTTTTAACAAACTATGTTCATTTGTCCATTATTTGGGTTCATTATCATATTTATGTCCCCGGCAAATCGGTTCCATGTAATTGAAATTTACGTGCATGATATACAAACGGACATGGAGAAACAATTTTTAAAGATCCACATAATCATAGCTGACCTATTTCAGAAAAAAATAACATCTCTTGGTCTTTGTCACATTTTTTTTAGAATACGGCATTATCAGATTTTTATTTTTTTTTATTTCATATATCGGGTTGTTCAGTCAATGTACATTTTCACTATGACCATACAACAATAATAGAAAAAGGTGCACAGAAAAAAATATATGTACAAATAAGAGTATCAATAAGCGGCCAAAATAAATCTAGGACCAGCATTTTGGAAACTTATCTTAACAGAATGCCAAAAACTATAAATATATTTGAAAAAAAAATGGTCTGCATTTTTTTCAACAAACTTTGATGAACCAATCCACCTAACCGAATTCGATTGAAATCTACCTGTCTCAGTGTTGAAGCAGTATGGAAGCAGGCTTGAGAGTTTACTTTAGTAGGCTGCATGTTAGACTGCCCTATATTTAACTTTAATTTCTGCATAACAATAGTGAAGTTTGCTTTGCGTTTTGACCCACGGGCGCCGAATAATCTTATGTCTGTAAATTTAGCCCAAAATCAAATAAAAGACATCAATGGGCCATCTCATTGATTAGTAAAAGGTGGTGCTGTATTCTGAGTTAAGCCCCGGTCACATAGGGCCCCGGAAGCAACACGATTCAACACGACTCATTGTTCGGAGGCAGTTAACTGTTAATTAACAAAGAGTCGTGTTGAATCGTGTTGCTTCCGGGGCCCTATGTGATCGGGGCTTAACAAAACCAAATTCCAAATGAATCAGTATGTAGTTAAGCTACTGTCCAAATTACAGAAATTCCGTAAAGGCCATCAATCTATAGACGTTCAATTTGCTTCGTAATGATATAAAAGCATTATCATTGATTAACAATTTCATATGAGGGGGAAATGACAAATCGTCTGAATGATCGATACTAATTGCAAGTCTACACAGTACGGTAGATGGCGACAAGTGTATACAAAAGACAGATCGTGTACGCAGCATTAGTGGTTGAATGTCATTGAATGTCAAGGATTGACGAATCTCATTATCATATCCATTCTATTTTTTTCCTTCTATATTTGGCCCCTTGGTCGAGCGATTTTTCGTAAGCCCTAATCACATAGAAGTCCCGATTCAACACGACTCCTTGTCCAAGACTCGATGGGTAATGACAAAGAATCGTGTTGAGTCGTGTTAAATCGAGGCTTCTATGTGATTAGGGCTGAAGCTGAAAGGGCAACCCTATTTAAATAAAAACAACAAATAGAATAAATAAACCATTCATTGCTAGCTGACGCGGGCCTCTCACGCAAAAGGGTACAATTTGCGTTAAAAAATTGTGATTGATATATGTGGTAGTAGGATATAAAAGGTCGACGCTGGACTGTAGAAATAAATTAATGGCTGTTTTAAAGAAGAGCCGAAATCCTTACTACATTTGAATATCATTTTCTGCTTTCTAGTTGTATATGTAATTGGAAAAAAAGAATTACAACAAGACGGTATTGCCAAAGAAAAACATGAGGAATAGTGTGTTTCGATGTACGTCACGGTTTCATACAACATCCTATGCGTATCTTATGAGAATAGAGACGATATATTTCGATCTAAAATGACTTCGACAAAGTCAATATGAAAATCATGAAAATATGACCAGACATGTCAATAGTTGCAACCTGCTGATCCATCATTGGGAAAAATATTGACCATAATCTTTTTGTTTTCACTTTTCGCTTGGACTTATAAACGATTGAAAAAATACCAACTCCTTGCCATTTCTTTGTGCACACAATTTTTTTTCATTTGAAAATATCCGATTGCCTATGATGTCAAAGCGGGCAGCAGACTACTGGTATGCAAATACCACTGAGGGGGAAACTTCTGATCTGTCGAGCGGAGAACTTCTACTTCTCCCCCATAGGGAAGATCATGCATGCACGCATTGGGGGATCTAAACTTTAGGTAAAATGGCGCCATGACTGATAAGGGTGAAACAGTTTAACCTATGACCCTTTTCTGACTTTGAGCTTGTGAGCTCCTGGGCATGGCCAAAATTAATGAAGTAGCGCCAAATTTTACATTTCATGGACTAGGGGGGGGGGGGGGTGCAAAATGTGAATTCGGTCGGGACCAGGGTCTTCAAATCCCGCGTGCAAGGTATATTGGGGCGGTTGATTGTGGACACGGTAAAAAAAAATCAAATAAAGGTGGGTAAATGGCAGTAATGGAGTTTCAATAACCAGTGTAAAAATGAACCAATAGAGAGCACCTGCATGACACTTGAGAGAGTTTGAGGGTCCAAGTGAGTGCTAATTTTCTTGTATTGTACCCTTCAAGGGTTAAATAAATCCTATCGCAACCATTTAGGTACAATACTATAACATCTTAGAGTGTAGCCTTCATCATACAAGGGGTTTTTGTTTGTTCGGATGAAATTGACTGGCTTTGATTCATGTTAGGCGTGGGTCCGGGGGCCAGGGAGCCTATCTCTCCCCCCCCCCCCCAAAAAAAAAGAATATTTGTAATGTAGAAACTAAAAAGAATGGCTTGATCGCCCTCAGGTCTTTTTTAAATTATTGATATTTGACATTATTTATTCATACCGAACACACCCGAATTTAATATTTATTGAAATTTTGTGACTTAAAATTCAAAAGTAGCAACTTTGAAACACCAATTAGGCCTATTCATGCTATTTATGAAACTGCATGGGCAGCATGATGACCATGGTCATTCACCAATGCACGTATTTGCCAAATATTTAATTTTTAAGTAGTTTGTACCTTATTAATGAAATGTACATGCTTCATTTAAATGTTTATCTGTGTGTTACCGTACCCGCCTTGATAGCACACAAGCACGGAGCAATGGTTATAGAAATGATGTTGTCTTTATGAGAAATACTTTATACGATATATTCATAAGAAAGAATAGATCATAGGAAATAATTTAATTTAAAAAGATCAAAAGAAAATGAATAAAATAAACGGATGAATAATATAGGGCTAAATAAAATCAAATTGAGATTTGTCCAGTGTAGATACAGGTACAGTATGACACTTCAAAAACGATGTAATCTTTAGATTAACAATTTTCGCTCGTTTGTGTAATTAACCTTTAGATTGTAAACGTAGCATCAAGATAGGATTATTAATTGCCTCGTTTCAGAATTACTTATCATACATACTCACGAGATTGTATTTAGTTTTAACGACAGCATTAATATAGTTTTCCTCGGGCAGTCTATATATACGCTGTGGATATCAAGTCGTCGAGAGTTTGGTGAGTAAAACTTGTCTTTAAAATGTATCTTTTTTAAGCTGTGTGAATTGATTTGGAAAATATATTATTACGAGGTTATGGTTTAACTTAATTTTCTAAATGTTCTCACTTTTTCAAAACAACGCAAACCAGTTCTAAGATAGGCCTATACTTTATACTTAAACATGGTAAAGCTTCTTCTTCTTTTTTTAAAAAAAATTTCTAGTGTTGCATAAGTAGACAGAAGTCTGATTAAGTTACTTCATCAATAATTGATAAATAATTTTAACAAAATTTAGGAACATCTTAATTGTTCAATTGATAGTACATTAATTCTTCTAAATTCCGTGCAATGATATGAGCACTCAAAAATAGATCTTTGTAATACTATACTTCTTTGCAAATGACTTCAATATGAAGAACTTATGGTACACGAATAATTGCCAATACAGACACATGATGTACACACATTAGGATTGTTTTTTCCTGCATAATATTTTTTTAAGATTATAGAAATTGAAACAAACCTAACAAAATGCTATGACAACTGTTTCTGAATACAATATATCTTCCTTACTTTGCAATAGCCTAGATTTTAAATTTACTTCTTCTTTAAAGCTATACCAAATGATAATGAATTATTATTCTAATGTTCATTCAATTGAATCATTACTTCAATCCAGGTCATCATGAGGTTCATCGCCCTTCTAACACTCCTCTTTGCTATGGAGGTAACCATGGCAGTTAAATTCTACAATGCTGAAAAGGAAGGAATCGATGACCAATATATCGTCATGCTAAAGGTAAATATAAATGAGGCTCGTCGCGACAAAAGGGCCCTTAAGCTGTTTACGCGTACGCGGTAAAACACTGCGCGGTAGCGTGACGTCACAATGAGCTGAACAGGAGCGTTGGAAAAACCTAGGTTTCATACAAGTCTTTATGCTAAATACATTATTTAATTTTAGATCANTTTTTTTTCATCCCTAAGTAAATTCTCATGTGTATTGGAAGTTGTAGTAAGCATATTATGTGTATCATTCCTATTGCTTTAATGTCTATTTACTTGTTTTTGTCTTTTATTTGTAATAGTGTTTGTTTGTACTTAAAGGACCCCATTGGAAATAAGCCCTCGGCTTTCATGGGATATCCTTGTCATTGTATTTTTTCATGCATTATGACGAATAAAATCAAATCAAATCAAATCAAATCAAAGCTTAATGTACGTGCCTTTGACAAACTTCTTGACAGTTTAGAGCCTTCCCAAATTATCTGCTTTGATCATAATGAAATTGAACCGGATATTCATTTATTTACCCGTCTTGTGCCACTTCATACAAAAGGAAAGGGTTGCGACTCATACGTGTTTATACAGATCGTAGTCCTTATAAATTGTTGTAAATGCCATTTTCGTGGATTTAAAAGCAGGATGGAGCTGAGAGAGTTACCCAATAATCAATTCAAGTTATTCAAGTCAATAATAAATCTACTTGGAACACAGCGTGATGAATGAATTACCGATTGTCAAAAGTCATATTTTCTGTTAATTACTTAATCAATGTCAATAAAATACGTTTGTATAATGTTGGTACCATAAAGTCACCTCATCTTCTACGAACATTTTCCTTGTAATATCCTTTCATAAACTTGCCTATAACATGTATTAAACAGGGTGAAAGAGGTAAAAGTATGAAGACATGAATTTTATTCTCCTGAATTTCCTTTATTCGATTAGCTCAAGCACAGCAGATCACCAGTAGCCCCAGGCATGTGACCTGTAAGAGACGAAACAAAAATAGAAAATAAAGAATTTCCCAAAATAAGATAAAATTGCCTCTGTTATCAAGAAATATACATAGTATTTAAAAAAAAAAAGGTGTTAAATTGAAAAGGTCATAAAAATAATTGAAGCTCACTTAAAAGAAATTAAGATGAATCGCCAATGCTACTTTTCGTTACTTTTGAGGGCTTATAGAATCAGCAAAAAGTACTTTGGGGTAAACATTTAACATTCCGTTATTTTCCTATGAAATAAGGGAGAAACATAATATCATAAAGATGTACTGGAGATGAAGTAATAGAGCAACAGAAAATCCTGAAAATGTAATGTATTGAGCCTTCGTCATGATACCACACTTGTACAATGTTAGTTAAGTGTTTCAAATTTTCCTCAGACGTAAAACAGATTCTTGGTGTTCACAAAGTACTCCATAACAACATTAATGGCTCAGGTGGTGTCACGTTTCGATGTGAAATACGGCACATTTTGTACCATTATTTCCAGTGTTAAATTACAATCAATATAAAAAAAAAATAGTATAATATAAGAATCGCTGGTGTTGTTTCAGCAATATTCTGGTGTTGCACAATAATAATAATGAACGGCTTTTATATAACCACCTGTTTTTTTTTAAAGTATATATAACATAATGTAATAATATAAACAGACAAAGAATAAGTTCATGATTATTTGAAAGCTTACAAATCTTATGCATTGGACAATTGCTTTGCGATGGCTTGTGACTAATAAAATATGATCACAAAGACCTAGGTATATGCGCATGGGTTGTGTGAGCCCAACATCTCACCACATATACCTACCATGATTTGTTGCAGCTCTGTCACAGATCTCTTGGTAGGTACTCGATGCCCTGATAGCAGCAAAGGCTGGGTTCCACCAGACGTTGAGGGAGCTCTCCACCCTGGACATCATAGAACCACCTCCACGGACGCATGTGGTGATTGCAGAACCCACTGTCTGTACCGTGGTGTCGTCTGCATACACGTTGGTGTTGGCAAAGCCTGCTGCAACCTTTTATGGCGATTAACATATCCGGAAAAAAAGGAAATTATTAAGTGATCATCATCTGAACAGAAATTTTTTCTTTTTATGAAAATAGAAATTTATCGATATATTGAATGGCAACATTTTTACCACTTTGTGTCTTATGAATTGTTGGCATGACAGTATTACCATCATGTTCATGCCCCCCTTTCCTTGAAAGGATCCCTCAACAGTATCATTAATACAAAATTGTGAATGATAATTGATGTCAATCTATTTTTCAATCTTGACTTTTCAGACTGGGCATTATGGACCAAACTAATCGGGACAGTCACAAATTAATTTGGGTAGTTCCTATGCTGCACGTTCAAGACCCGGCCACGTCTTTCAGATGGTGTTCCTCTTTTTTTCTTATTTTTTGTTTTTGTTTTCAAGCGTAAATATTCAAAACTAAATGAAACATGGCATGAAACCCAATTTAGCTCAGTATAGCGATATCATCACTATATACATACATGTACATCAAATATAATTTATACGTGTATAATACTTACATCAAATGATAACCTATCGCCCGCATTTTCAAGAAGTTATGGTAGCAAAGGGGTAATATTATATGAAGACAGATAAATCTTATCATAGCAATAATTAAAAACGGTATCCAATTTAAACGCCTATTAATTATAAGAGCACTTTTCAATGAAAGTGAATACAGTTTCATGGCACAGTGCCATTTGGGCACCGTCACTTCCTGAAAACATGGATGATATTTGTAAAATAATAATTTCTTTGGCTACTGAATTCTTCCATTCATATAGACTTTGGACAAGAACCATCCAGTTCCAGTAGCCAACGGGTTAAGCATCAGCATGAGTAGATAATGGTATTTGTGAAAATTTTAATATAAATGTATAATTACATCGTTATTAATGATGGCTTCTTTGAGGGCCTCTCGGGTAGAGTAATGGATCACCTGGCTGGGCACGAGGGGAACACCCTGTATGAAGAAAGTAAAATTGATTGAATCAATTATGAAAAAAAACCCACATAATCATTCATCCTCAAATAAAAATAATTAATACTCGAGAGAAGAAGCATATTTGTCACTTGAATCATTGTTATCAAGTTTTTGTTTCAACCCACCCCCTCCCCGCTGAATAGATTGTTCCTACACTACATTATAGCCTCTCTCTTCCTCCTCCCTTTCCTTCTTTCTTCTTCTTCTTCTCTACCCATCCACTCTCTCCCTCTCCCTCTCTTTCCCCCTCCCTCCATTCGACCCCTCTTCTCATAACTCATCGTTTACCTGTAGTCCGCTCCGTGCCAGGCAGTGCTAAACCATCAGCAAATCCTGATCGGATGTGTGTCAGATCAACCTCCTCTCAAAGTCTCGCTCCCCCTCCCCCTCTCCCCCTGTCTCTCTCTCTCTCTCCTCTGTCCCACCCCTCATCTCTCTCTCTCTCTATTGTATCTACCTCTCCAACTTCTGCCCAACCGTTGTTTACATGTATTCCACTCCGTGCCAGGCAGTGCTCATCGGACGCTCATCCATCAACAAATCCTATGATATAAGCTGATCGGATGTTTGTCAGATCAACCCCATATCTAAGTCTCTCTCTCCCTCCCTCTCTCTGTCTTTCCATTTCCTTCCCTCTTTCTCTCTCTATCTCTCTCTCTCTCTCTCTCTCTCTCTCTCTTTCTCTCTTCCTCTGTTTCTCTTCTCATCCTTCGTTGTTTACCTGTATTCCGCTCCATGCCAGGCAGTGCTCATCGGACGCCCATTCGTCAACGAATCCGATGATCTGACCTGCTCGGATGTTTGTCGGGTCAATCCCATATCTAGGTATCCCCCCCCCCCCCTCTGTCTCTCCTTCCATTTCCTCCCCTTTTTCTCTCTCTCTTTCTCTCTCCCTCTGTTTCTCTTCTCCTCATCCGTTGTTTACCTGTATTCCACTCCGTGCCAGACAGTGCTCATCGGACGCCCATCCGTCAACGAATCCGATGATCTGACCTGCTTGGATGTTTGTCGGATCGAAACTACCAGGATTGGAAGGTCTTACGTAGAAGATCCCGTTAAGTCCAAGACGAAACTCGTCTGAGAACTGGACGGTCAGAGCACGCTCGTATGTATTAAACCATCCTGGTAAAATGCAATAATTTCACACTTTGAATAAAACCGTTTGAAATGCTTACGAGTTGATTATTTGTTGATCTAGGTACCACTTATAAGCGTCCATGATTTGGAGTTGTTCGTTGTGTTCTTACAAAGGGTTATACAATTTTATGTTATAACATTTTTTGTGTGTGTGGAGGAGGGTTTATTACAAAAAAAAGTTTTTGAAACCTTTTTCGTTGTAAGTCAAGCAATGTCAAAGCTTAGGATCTGGTGAAAGGTCCGGAGACTTTGTAGTTTACCCATCACGACGTGGTTCAAAGCCGGAATCATTTCTGGTTTAGAATCACTAACTTTCCAACAAGCCGCCCAATTTATTCGTACTCGACGTTAATGCCTGAACGCAAACGAAAAAGACTTTAAAACTTTTGGGACTCCGGTGTTTTTTGGGTTTTTTTAGCGTTGAAAATTGTCAAACGTAGCCAGGGGTCATGATCATTTACACCAGACTGTAAATACGTTAAACGGGGGTAAAACATTGATTTGAACAAACGGGAAAAGTTTCGTAATTATTATGATATTAGATATTTTGATAATGTGATCTTACCAGTGCAAGCATCGTACCATCGAGCCATCAGGCCGAACCCGCCACGAGAACGTTCACCAGCCTTCGAGCTCCAACAGTTCTCATAAACATCCCAAACCAGTCGGCAGTCTTTATTCGCCTGGGCACAAACTGTATTAGAGAATGTTATTATAAATACCATATAAAATTGGAGCAAATGTATCACGCTGATTTACACCAACGTGTTATTTCTACTAGATTCAAACATACTATCTTTATTAATACAATATAAAAATTTGAGTTCTTATGCATGACAAACGTGTTATTTCGACTGGATTCGAACATAAAATCAAAATAAATTTTATATCATGACCTTTTAATCATGCCCACCGCGTCATTTACACCAACTACCCAAAACTTTTCTAACATGCCATACAGGGGCCAATTGGACGAAATTGGCGTTATTAGCTTTCATCTTCTTGCTAAGAAGTCTTAACAATAAGAGCCTATAGCTAACACCATTTTGTGCAATTATTGACCCCCGGTTTCTGAATTATTATTTTCTGATGTTTCATCTACATAGTTTTAAATTTCATGTCAAAGATAGTTTCATCCGTGTGTTACCTTTTGCGGTCGTCCGAAACAGAGAGAGAAAAGGTTGTTTTGTTATTTGAAATGTAGATATTATCAAAAAAATTGTAGATTTAATTTGGGTTTAATGATAAAAATGAAGCGTTTTTATAGATTTAAGTTTCACTTATACGTCGAGGAAATATCAAATACAAAGAAATTACTCACCTGCGTCTACAATATCCACGTGAAATCCACGAAGAGTTCCAGAAACATCGTCTCTGTGGAAATAAAAGAGAATAACAATGACACAATTGTTACAATATTATCTAAATGATACAATTATTAATAACCTGCCTATATGGATAAAGCTTGCACTTCCATTATCTACCATTGTGATCAAGCAATCACAATCATATCAAATCAATCTCTCTCCATGTTGGAGGAAAAGTCGATAAAGAATGCAAAAGATCAAGATTATCGATATAAATTGCTTTTGACTTCATTAAATACCTAGTATAGTGTGACGATTGACGTCATATTTCACCACGACGGTTTCGAAGACTAGTCTTTCTGCAACTCAACTTTTCTACTCTATCAACCAATTGAAGAGCATTCATGATCTGACAGTAAATATTTTAGAGAAAATCATGTTCACCAGTAAAATGCATTAAATCGGAATAAGTCCCCAGTTTAAACATGTTAAAATGTGTTCAAATGAAACTCTTAAAAACTCATATTGCTATCTTCATTAACAAAATGATTTCTTCATTTCAACTCCTTGGAATATTTTACGTGATGTCATTATCTTTTAGAAGAAATTTTCAAGTCGATTTTTTTTTTAAAGAAGATTTGTTTTTGAGGTATAGTATATGAGCTTGTGTACAATTCCGGAAAATGACCCGGAAAATCGGTTCGGGTCAAACTTCATCCCCAGTCAAAAATAACCCCACATAATAATTGGATGCGACCATTTATGGTTCACATTGACCCTTTCTGTGCCCAAATCGAGCTCAATTTGAGTCATCTTAGACCCAAACTCTGCGTCATTCTGAGATGGAGGCTAAAAATGTCCCACATACATGTATTCGATGTTTGTCCCGTCATGTCCAATGGCAAAAGTCCAGATGTCACCAGCAATTGACATCGAGGATGCTGAACATGGTAGAAGATGAAATGAAAAAAGAAAGAATAAAAACAATTAAATTATACTAAATAAAGGCTCGCCTAAAACGGTGGATGTTCTCTTCATCGTTTTTTTTTTAATGTTTAATCATGCACACGCACACGCACAAACACATACACCCTCCCCCACACAAAATTATTCCCGGGGCTTAATTGTTGGATTTGATGGCGCTCTTTAATCTAGTTATAGATCTCTTAAATATCGTCAGTTTATGTGTGCGATATACCTTATTTGATGTCATTTAACTGACTTTTTTTCTTAATAATAATACATTGTATAATATTATGTGCCTGATGGTTAATTTCCCATAGCTTTCATCTTCTCCCTGTTTCTTTCTCGTTTGCTCTCTTGTCGATTGTATTTTAATTTCATTGGGCATTTTAATAGATGTGAATAAAAGAATGATAGCATTGTGGAATGCCATCGACACCTAAATTCGTAATGGATACGTTCCCCGTACGTTTGATGTATATACATGCTCAATTTACGCACAGCCGTTACGAATGCTCTATTTTACGAGCTGGGTATACTACACCTGTATACGATACGAATTTTGATGCGACCATGTTTTTTTTTCATTAACCCCGACCGTACAAACGATGGCGTACATATTTGTACGAACATCCCAATTTTTAGTGCATTGTACCGCTTCGTGGCGTTCTGTACCACTGTGTATAGTTTTTGAGTACGGTATTTGAACTAACATTCCAAATCCTCTTTGTAATTCTGAGGACGACATAAAATCGCAAGAATGAACATCAATGCATATGCCACAAAATCATGTTTGCGACAACAATGAAGATGAACCGAACGCAGATAAAAGTATATTTGTGTACTCAAACATAACTTATATGTTTCACATCATAACTCATACAGTATAGAAACACCTATTACAAAAAAATATGTACTGAAGTACCGAATTTTTATCTAATTATCTAATCTTCAAATTAACGCAAAAATACAATTTGTATCCCCATTCAAGTTTATACCGAGTATATGAACGTCAGAAGCATCAGACAATAAAATCTGGACAATAAAGATTGACCTGAAAACAGTGGCTAAACACAGGTCAAGCACGTGTGAGGTGCTATTCTGTTCCTTCTAACTCTTAAAATTCTTAAAAGTCTTAGTTGAACCCATCAAACTTAGGGGGTGTTGCTCAAAAGTTGCAATTGATAGCAAGTTGCAGTTGATCGGAATACGCCAATCAAAATCATTGTTTCATGCGCGTCTTGTTAAATGCGCACACCGCACGCGAATAAAAATGCGCGTTACAATTTCCAAAGTTGCAGTTGATTTGCAGTTGATTCTGAGCAACACCGCCGAAGTGTTTTTGAGGCTCTATACTTGCGTGACTTGTGTTGTTCAAAAGTTGCAATTGATTTGCAGTTGATTTCGAACAACACCCCCAAGGAGAGACGAAAATCAGTAAGATCGTAAAAAATATTGATCGTAAAAAATTGATGATTGCATCTCATCTACAATTGTTCTAATTCACACGTTCGATATAAAAAGGGGACAATCATTTAGTGAAACAGATGCAGCATTGCAATAATCGTTACTTTTATTCGAAAGAGAGAATGAATACCACGATACCAATATTATATTATATTATACATGTATTATATTTATATAGGCTACTTTAGTGCATTGGGTGACTTTTCACCTTTGCTTCTTATTATGAAGTAGGGTGATTTATGATTCCACATATGGTTTTACCTCAAGAAGTGTGTGAAATAGGCCAATATCATGTATAAGGTGATAACAAGATATCCAAAATGAGGATAAGTGCGCTTAATTTTGACAGTTCTGTGCCTCCTGTTTCCCTTCACTACGATATACATATTTTGTATTTGAATTTTTTTTACTTAACAAGTAGAGTTTGTTGTTTATTGTTATTATTATTGTTGTTAACCATGGAATTGACATGAAATAAAGATTCAATCATTCATTCATTTAGTTACAATACTGTATTCAAAACACATTCCGTTAAACTTTAGTTTGATGTATATAATTTCGACTTAATACAGAAAGCCAATATAGATAAAATCAATCAGATTTAATCAATTGAATAATTTAAAAATGATATTCATATTACTCAATATAGAGAAAATTATACAGCAACTGAAAGAAGATGATTGAATGTCTCTCAATTGTTATGGAGACACTATTTCTCCGTGCAAAATAAAATGTCAGTATGTATCGAAAATATCACAATGAGAACATACAATCAGAATAATTAAGAATGGAAATACTGCATGTTATATGCTTTGATTATAACCCCACGACATGCAATATTATATCCATTTTAATTAGATAGATCAATCAACTAAAATCTGATCATGCAAAAAGCAACAACACAAAACGATATATGTATCTCAGGTTTATTGATTCAAAAGTTGCAACATCGCTTTTAATTATGTGATGTTGAATTGATTTCTCTTCATCAAAACATCTTTGTAGGTATTGTGATTTGAAGCTTATGGGAGAAAATCAATTTTCATTATCAAACCGTTCAAACTTCTGAGGCCGACTTGCTGTCTACACAACTATTGTTTTTTCTAAAAATTCCATACTCTGGTGTATATCAATATAGAAGCAAATTTAGACTAATATTTATATCATCATCGGTAACAGCTTTCTTCTGTGAGTTTACTCATATTTTGGTGAACATCTGCCTAATGTTAAAAACACAGATCGTGGTGATAGCGTGTTCCAAATAAAGAATTAAATTATTATCATGTAATTAGGAAATGGTGACAACCTAAAAGTCGATATTACTGCATACAGCCATACAAGAATAGTAATAATTAGTATTAAAACATTATCTTCTTGTGAATAAAAGGCTGCGTTATTTGAACTTTTAATATATGATTGTTTTAAAATTGATATGATCGAGTAGCCTGAGAAATATTGAAAAAAAAACATCATAGTAGAATATAAAAGTATACGAACCTTGCGCATCACCACCGTTTCCATTCTGATTAACGACCACAGAAGAACCACGACTATTCCTCCCAAGACTCACGGCAGCGAACACGAGAGCGACGATGCCTATGAGAAGAGCAAGAACGAGTACGAAAACGAACAACGGCGACGACCGCGATTCATTTTCTTTCGGCTCAGGCGGGATAACGGCTTTGACGTCAGAAACACTACTCAGCTCATGATCTCGACTCGACATCATTGTATTTTGTCACCTTCAAATTAAAAATAAAATCTTTAATTTTTCTTTGGAAGGGTCTTGATGGAGAGGCGTTACATGAGAGAGCAAAGTGGATCGCACCACACCAAAGACCTGTACACACCCACTTGCGCAATGGTATAGGACGGGTAAACAAGTGCCCCTGGTATTCTCTCTCCTATACCCTATATACTCTTTGTATTGTCTCGATCTCGGTTTCAGAAGAGTCTTTTGTTTGATACATGTATGATACCGAATAAAAAACGAAGTCATGGTATTTGAATAGAAGTTTCATGTGTTCAGATGAGTGAGCCCATTGTTGTTTCTGATGAAATGAATATGGTACCGTGAATATGAAGTCGCTCCACAATATGATTATTCAAAATAGCCTATTACACCGTTTTCCCCTCTTCGCGCATTCTAGTTCATAAGTGAGGTACCTTTATCAATGCAAGCATTTCTCATTTCACCTGTGATATGAAAACAACTTCACTTAAACCTAAAATTACACCAATATATGAACATTTAACAATTACACGTACGGAGCAAATCAATGCATCCGTTGTCAAAAATTGCTGTGCACAATCAAATTTGCTTTAAAAATCAGCGATAACGATTTTGCGGTTGAGTTTTTGTTGTTGTTGTTTTAGAAGCATTTATTTTTCCATACATAAACAATATATGGTTAAAAATCAAATACATGTAACACAATAGATAACACAACGTGATGTCATTGACTGACGTATCTATTAGAATGGAAAATAACATTTTCGCGTATCCGAAGAAACTCGGTATAAACATGATAAACGAAATTCATGAAATAAAGTGGTAAAAAATTGGTTCTAGCTCCTTATAACTTACTACTTTGTAACCATGCTATAACAAGGTATTTTGATGGTCCAAATAATCATGGTATACTGAGTGTCAACTTTATCTAAATGCAGGTTTTCGGTGCATGTGCATACAGGTGTGAAACATTGTGAAAATGATCGAGACAGATTTATTAAGAACCTAGTCTGAACACACCCTAAAATGGCTGCTTGTGATTTCTCTTTCTTCCCCCTCTCTCTCTCATCCCCTCTCATCTCTCTCTTTCTTTTCTTTCTTCCTTTCTCCCTCTCCCTCTCTCTTTCTCTCTAACTCTCTCTCTCTCTCTTTGTAAATCAGATTTTATCCCAAATCCAGTCATCCAGAACGATTGTGAATCTCATACATTGTGAAAGGTATAAAGAGGTAAACAAGTCCTCCATATTTCGAAATGTTACACGTTATTATATCGTCACAGATGAATCCCCGTGAATTGAAAGCAGATCAGATGGAAAAACAAATAAATGTTTAGTACATGTCTAGTTTAAAATGGTTGTCACTACATGCATAACATTACGGGTAGGCTATACAGAATATCGTCATTAAGATATGAGTAGTAGGAACCAAACTTTTTGACAAACTTGTCACATCAATTCATTCCCCTTCAGAAATGTAATGATTATCCCTTCTACAGTATTCATTATGTAGATTATCTGTATTGTCTGGGAAATGTTAGACTAGAGGACATAAAGGAACAGAACGATATAAAGTTCCATATGAATTCAGGATTTTATACATTTTAAGTGTATATGTTATTGGTTTTTGCGGTAATTGATTTAATGATACAGCTATGCGTTCAAAGAAAAGAGCAAGAAAAAAGAGCAAGAGAAAACAGCAGCCTGCCTGCATCAAATCTGCGATGGTCGATATGGTGCAAGTGGTTTCAACATGTTCATATTGTTCATATTCAAACAAAATAAGGACTATTTTGAAGAATTTCCCTCGGTAAATATTCCTTACGTATCATCATGATATCTTCTTCAACAAAAAAAAAGAAGCAGAAGAGATAGAAGAAGAAATGAACATGCTGAATGGGGATAAAGAGCACGAAAGAATGAATTATCAATATAATGTTTTTTAACAAACTATGTTCATTTGTCCATTATTTGGGTTCATTATCATATTTATGTCCCCGGCAAATCGGTTCCATGTAATTGAAATTTACGTGCATGATATACAAACGGACATGGAGAAACAATTTTTAAAGATCCACATAATCATAGCTGACCTACTTCAGAAAAATTAACATCTCTTGGTCTTTGTCACATTTTTATACTGCATTATCAGCTGTTTTAAAAGTTCATTTATGTATTCATTTAGCTCATTCAGTCAGTGATCAATGTACTGTTTTCACTATGACCAAACAACAACAACAACAACAACCAAAAAAGGGTGAACAGCAAATATATATACAAAGTAGAGTATCAATAAGCGGCAAAATTAAATTTAGGACCAGCATTTTGGAAACTTATCTTAACAGAATGCCAAAAACTATAAATGAATTTGAAAAATGGTCTGTATTTTTTTTTCAACAAACTTTGATGAACTAATCCACATATTATAGAAATCGATTGAAATCTACCTATCTCAGTATTGAAGCAGTATGGAAGCAGGCTCGAAAGTTTACTTTAGTAGGATGCATGTTAGACTGCCCTATATCTAACTACAATTTCTGCATAACAATAGTGCAGTTTGCTTTGCGTTTTGACCCAGGGGCGCCGAATAATCTTATGTCTGTAAATTTAGCCCAAACTCAAATAAAAGACATCAATGGGCCATCTCCTTGATCAGTAAAAGGTAGTGCTCTATCTTGAGTTACAAAACCAAATTCCAAATAAATCAATATGTAGTTAAGCTACTGTCCAAATTACAGAAATTCCGTAAATGTGACTGGGTACCTGGTAGGAATATTTATTCCTTGAAACGCAAAGTGCGCTGCGCTAGTGGCTGCCGGGCTAAAGCCGGGTAATAATGCTGCATTAATTGTAGAGCACTAAGAGACCTTTATCAGAAATAATTAGCGCTATGTAAGAACTGCATATTATTATAGATGTTAAATGTACATCGAAATGATATGAAAACACCATAATTTATTCACAATTATGTATGAGGTAGAAATCAAATGAAATAATTTCTGCATGACCAATTCAAATAAATTTGCAAGTCTACACAGTAGATGCCGATAAGTGTATACAGTTAAAAATTATTTTAGGTAAGAAATTTCAAAATGAATAGAGAAAAGACATATCGTAATCATAATACAACTGCATTATACAAAAATACATTGCAGATATCAAGTCCACTCTGCTCCCTCTGACGCGAAAAACGTAAAATGTGTGTGTATGGGGGGGGGGGGGGGGGGGGGGATGGGGGATAGGGGATGTGTAGATGGGGTAAGAAAGGACGTAAGAAAGGACGTGACAGGTCGACGAAGGACGATAGAAATAAATGAATGCTTGATTGTAAGAGGAGCAGAAGTCCTTATACTAAAATATACAATTGAATAACATTTTCTGCTTATAAATAAGACAAAATAAGAGATGAAAAAAGTAAATAAGTTAGAGTTGTATGAATGCAGAGTTAGCCAAAGAATAAACGACGAGACTGTAGCCAAAGAAAAACGAAATACCGACACAGCAATAATTCAAAGGATTCATTATTGAAACGTGTGCTCTTTATATCATGAAAAGCGTGTTTCGATGCAGAACACGATATAAACTATTTTCGAAAAGTTAAGTGGGCCACAGACAATAGAACCATTCGCTGTGTATTCAACTTTGCGGACACAACAATCGCAAGCCGGTTCCGATTCGAATAGCATTACAAAGGACCATTGAGTTTGCGTTCGACTTGATTTTTCAAAAATAGTTTATATCATGTTGTATGTAAATCACGGTTTCATACAACATCCTTCGGGTATCTTTTTTCGTGTGAGAATAGAGACGATATATTTGAATCAGAAATGACTGCAATCATCACAAAGTCAAGATGAAAATAATAAAATCTGACCAGACATGTTAATGGTTGTATCCTGCAGACCCATAACCATTGGGGAAAATAATGACCATATTTTTTCCACTCTTTTTCTTTGATTTATAAACGATTGAAAAACACCAATTCCTTGCTATTTCTTTGTGCACACATTTAATGTTTATTATTTTTCATTTGAAACTATCCGATTGCTTTCAGATCTGTGGACAAATACCTCAACTAATGATGACAAAGCTGGCAGCAGACTACTCTCATGGACCACTGAGGAGGAAACGTCTGATCTGCGGAGTGGAGAATTTCTACCACTGGACAGATCATCTGGGATTCGATGGACCTGACCTCTAAATCAGATTTAGAGGGAGCCAAATTTTAGGGGAAAATGGGGCCAAATTATCAGATAGGGTTGCATAACCGTTTGTGTTCATAGGGGGAGCCAAAATTAATGGAGGGTCAAATTTTACATCTCCTGGAGGAGGGGGAGGGTCGAATTTTAATTTGGTTTGGACGAGGGTCTTGAAATCCAAGATGCGAGGTCTAGATTGGGCCTGGGGACACGGTCAAAGAACTCAAACAAATAAACCAATTAAGTAGCACCTGCGTGACAAACGGGGGGGGG
>BQKZ01004185.1:10467-12967 GCA_036244855.1 Temnopleurus reevesii
TGGGTGTTGATTTAACACCAATTTAAGCCCCGGTCACACAGGACCCCGGAAGCAACACGATTCACCCCGACTCTTTGTTAATTCACAGTTAACTGCCTCAGAACAACGAATCGGGGAGAATCGTGTTGCTTCCGGGGTCCTATGTGACCTGGGCTTTAGCGACGAAATCAACAGCACGAATATACAAAGCACTTTATGGGATTCTCAGCATGTGAGAAGTACGGTACTGATGAATAATGTTGATTTGTGTAATTGTGTCTTGTAATTGTGTCTTGTATGGAATTAAGATATTGTCACCGTTTTTACGATGTGAAGACAGCCTTAAGGTACTGAAGCCAAAGTGCAAAAACATCAGTGTTAAATTCGGCTGGTGTTGTCGATACGGGAATGGTATACACCATGGGTGTTAATTTAACACCATGGGTGTTAATTTAACACCAATTTAGGCTCATGTGCTTTGATTACAATAGGGATCACTTAAAGTGTAGATCGCATCATATGCTTGATTACTTAGCAATGATTCAAATTGTTCATTTGACTTGGTTATTGTAAATTCAACAGAATTCGTTGATTTGCAGAATTGATTGGGTGATTAACAATTTGCTGATTGATTGATGTTTTATTGAATATTCAATTAAAAGAATGAATTACTTAAATATTAAAAATCGACCTTTTTTGGTAGTCTTTGACTGAGTTGCCAGAAAATGTCAGAGATTCAAAAGTGATCGTATTGTAATTGAATCATCAATTCTCATCAACTTATGAATGAATAAGTTCAATGAAACTTCGAAGAAATTCTGACAAGATAGCACTAAACCGCTTTTAATCTGTGCATGGCTAATAGTCCATTTTGGCACAAGACCTTTTCGATTCCCTCGTTAACTCACTCAAGCATAAGAAAAGATTATTCTGCAAATGGTACTTGATAGATAGGATTATATGGAGCATCTATAAATATCCAAATCTGTTGGTAAAAGTTTGAAATGCAATATTGACATATATTCCAGACGTGTAAAATTTGTGTTCATACACTTTGTATATATACGACAACACCAGCCGACTCTGACACCGTTTTTTTTTTTTTACAAAGCATATATGATTTTGATCTTTCTTCATCCAATCATTTTGCCAATTGCATCTCGATTAGATGACACTGGAGCTGTTGATGTGTCGGAACCTGTTAATCATACAATATTAAGATAATACTAAAAGTCGTAGAGTGCCGAAGACTGCTGACAAGTGCCGAAATTCCTTCTTTTCGGTTTTTAGTCGGATCCCAAGATTATCGATCATGGCAATCAGGACTTCGTGAAAGCGGCAACGTTATAAGGATGCTCTTGTCCAAGATTTATGAGTGTTTTATTTATATATTTCTTTGTTTGTTTGTTTATTTAGGGTTTTAACTTTAGTTTAGTTTCCGTTGTCTATTTCTCTTTGCATTAGATTCTAAACTTTGCTGATGATAATGGGGCCACGTAGGACTTTCAAGAAACTAGCTTGTCTCCTATTCGCGGGGACCCTTTTCATCTATGGAATAATCAACTTAAAAAACATCTTAGGTGTTGAAACCGAAGTTATTCGACATCGTCTAGCTGTTTTGAGGGAAACTGGATATGAAGGACTACTTCAATACAACGCACAAATTCGTGGCAGTTCTGGCGATGAGTTGTTGAAAAGTCCGAGTAAGGTCGTGAAAACGAGCAACGACTCGCTGAGAGGGAAATTGGACTTGTTGCAAGTTGATTTATTAGGAAATGTGACCAATTTCTTGAACCGAGACGAAATTAAACGTGCTCTGAGTAGAATCAACCTTGCGAGAAAAACAATGCAAGACCTTCTCGACGAACAACCGGACACGACGGATAAAGACTCCAAACCCGAACAAGAAGCCAAAACTAAGAATAAAGCGAATTTGAAAGAAGCACCCATTAGAAAAGAGTTGAATGAGATAAGAACGCATGATGACACGCAGGAAATCGAAAACATAGCTGATAAGTTATTAAGCAATGACGATGAGACGTTTGATGATTTAGATGATGAAGAAATCGTCGAGGATTCCCCCGAAAACGCGAATGTCGAAAGAGCCCTGCCAGTTTTAAAAGTGAAGCGATACGTGGACGAACCCTTAGATCCGCATGAATATAATTATATCCATAATCCATCTAAGCATTGCTTCGACAGCGATGGGCAACCACGGACTGTCTTCGTAATTTTTCTCGTCGTTACAGCGCCCGGACATTTCAAAAGAAGAGACATCATCAGACAAACATACGGAAGCGAGAAGGAATGGCCGCCTCTAAGAAGAGGTGTTTTAATTACCGTATTTCTCCTCGGGAAGACGTTCAACGCGACGCTGCAGAAGGCCATCGACGACGAAGCGAGGACTTACAGCGATATCGTCCAAGAGGACTTCGTCGACACGTACGCGAACCTTTCACGGAAGACGGTCATGGGGTTGAAATGGACGACGAATCATTGCCGACACGCGAACTACGCGATG
>BQKZ01004185.1:17967-28209 GCA_036244855.1 Temnopleurus reevesii
AACAAGTGATATGACCAATCCATTTTCATGATTTTACCCAGAGATGTTGAATTTCCACATTTATTCTGCCAAAATATTGCGTTATTTATTCATCGATTTATTTATTTCTTGATCAATGTTAATTTTTGTCAGGATGCATTTGCAACCAAACGCTGGTATCACGATGGGTCCTGAATAGTACTAAATACATTTTGGGGGAAAATCTGTAGTGAACACTCCTCAATATACTATTAAGGCATGCCCAATTTGTGGGTAAATTTTGCATTTCCACCAGAAGTTGGGCATAATTTAGACCAATAGTTGTGTAAAATATCCTGCTAAGGGTCAAATTTTGCAATTCTGTAGTAAACTGGACATATTTGAGGCCAGTACTATAATGTCCAGTTTGGGGTAACAGGCTTTTGCCAAACTTTTTAAGAGTGTAGAATAAATTAAACGTGTTGTTTCTTTTTAATCATATGCTTGAGCTATCTTTCTATGCAAAGAAAGATTTTGATAGACACACAGTTAATCATTACATTGTTTGAATTTACATTAATTTAGTCACTGTAATCATATACTATAAAATTGGCAAAAAAAATGCCAAACATCTTTATAAATATAAATATAAATGCAATGTTCATGATACCATTTGATTATATAAAGAAAATTAAATAACTTTTTGAATTTTAAATTGGTATCATGAATATAATTTTGATATCCAGAAGTAAGTTTGAAATTTTTAACATAACTTTCTTGTTCACATGACCTGAGAGAAATTGTAAATGAATTATACTGATAGAAGTTTAGCGAACAACATTCAATGTGTATATAAATTTTATACGATAATTTATATTCATTATAAATACTCCAAAGTCACCTGCAATGTATTTTATTGAACACACTGCTCATTTTCATACATGAGTGAGTTCAAATGTTTTATGATGTCTCTCGCTCCACCAGCTACACATCTAGAAAAGTGAGCCTATGGATAAGTGATTTTTTTTTAAAATGGTCCTTGGCTTTTTCAATGGTGTGTTTCTTTATAGAGTTATCAGATACGACCATGTCAACGTTTTGTCATTTAGAAACCCCGCCCTCTATGTTGGTCCAGAGCCAGGCATTGCCTAACGTGTTGTTATGAGTAAACCTCCAAAGTGCCAGATCTTAAATTCTATATGAATATTTCACAGTCTACAAAAGCTAAACTGTGAAAATATTTACTCTTAAAATGCCATATTTAGTGCTTTGAAGCTAGCTTTATGGGCGCGATATATCGGAATCATTAATCCACGACATAAAAAGCTCCCTAGTGCATGGGTTTCTTGACACCCATTGTTGGTTTTTAATCTATTTGAATATAACATGATGTACCAAACAGCTTGATTTTAATTTTTTTTAACAATGTTGGTCAGTCTCTTTGATGTACATTTTGAACAGGTTTTACGCAAAGTGATAAAACAACAGTTTGCAATAATATATTTTATATGTACAAATGTGGGTTGTAAAATAATTCATAATTCCCACCTTTTCACATTTTCAACACTCGGGTTAAAAAAATTACTATTTATTCGTTTGCAAAGAATGACTGAAAACATATGAATGCCGTTTTTTTTTCTTTCTTATCACCGTTTCTCATCGATTTTTTTTAGGTATCAGGTTATTGTTGCCTATGTGATTATTTATTCTCACAGTTTTTCCAAAAATGTATTTTAGATTTGAAAACAATTTAATTTGTTCATATGCAATAAATGTGGGATTTTACACACGATATCGTTTTTGTTTGATTTTGATATGTAAATACTGTATTGCCAATTTTACGGAATGATAGTCGCCATTTGTCACACTTTCATTGAACAGTGTTGAAACGAAATCTTCATCCACAGAGATACGTATTTCACTGGAAACCCTTTGCGTTGGTGCTTTGTCGGGATATTTTTCCTTAGTGTACCATAACCATATGGCTTCGATCAATTCTTAAAAGCGGTCACGAATTAAGAAATGCATGTAGTAGAGTAATGATGGCATCATTACGATGTGCATGGCTTGAAGGTTACGATTGGTGAAGGTTTATTGGTGGAGGCTGTGTTGGAAACGTGGTTTGATGAGCATGACGATTGCGATGTTATTTTTGTTGACATTATTGTTGTTGATGGTGATGACGTTATTGTTGATGATGGTGATAATGAGGGTGGTGACGAAAATGACGACGATGGTGATGAAAATGATGATAATGATGACGTGGATGATGATAATGGTAAGAGTGATGACGACGATGGTGATGATAGTGCTAATAAAGATGGCGGAATTCTGGTAGAGACCGTGTTGTCGATGAGTATGACGATGGTGATGTTATTTTTTGTTGAAGTTGTCGATGATGGTAATGATGAGGGTGATAACGACGATGACGACGATGGTGATGATAACGATGGTGATGAATATGATGATAATGATGACGTCGGTGATGCTAATGATGAAGGTGATGACGACGATGGTGATAATGATTAGGGTGATGATGACGATGGTGATGATGATGATAATGATGACGTCGATGATGATGATGATGATGATGATGATGCTAGTGGTGGTGGTAATGATAATGACGGTGATGAAGATGATGATGATGATAACGATGATGACGATGAAGATGATGATGGTGATGATGATGATGACGATAATGATGACGTCAATTATGAAAAAGATGATGATGATGATGATGATGATGATGATGGTAATGTCGATGGCGATTGTGATGTTGATCGTGATGACGAATTTACACTTGACATCAACAATAATTTTGACGGTGGTGAAGCTAACTGTAGTAATTTTCATGTTGTTGAAGTTAGGCGTATGATAGTGGTCGTGGTGATAATGCTGAAAGTGATATGACGGTGAAGAATGTGCTGAAGATTTGGAAGACAATGTTGATATTGAAAATGCTGTAAATGGTATTAGAGAAGAAATTGACGGTGAACGTCAGAAAATGACGGTTGTATCTTAAGATGGGCAAACAGAAAGTCGGGGCGAAAAGGGACAACACTTTCTGATGGGGATGAACCGAAGCCATTTAACGTGCAGGCGTATATTACAAAAGTAGACAGTAAAACAAACCCAAAGGTGCTTATACGATGGTCCACAGAGGCAACACAGTGTGAATTAATATTAGTTTTGTACTTTGGGTGTGGCAGACTAAGAATGGCAAAATTTGCCGAAATTGGCAGGGTGAAAGGGTGCTTACTTTAACACTCGCCGGTAAGAAAGTAAACAAATTATGCACACATTGGAAGCAAAGTGACAATCCTGTGGCTTTTTAAGTACCATGGGGCAAGTTGCACAAAAAAGGCGACTTCTCTATCCTTGCTAAAAGCCCCCTCACAACTATATTGAGGCTGACGAAGGCTGCAGAAACAGAAAAATACGGAAGTTGATACGTGCAGCGTAAAGGCGAGTTGTTCAACTCGCTAAGGCCCATAAATTGTACCTTCGAGCTGCACGTATAAGCTTCCATATTTTCCCAATTCGTCAGCCTTTGTCTGCCTCGATTCGCGTAGTGTGTGAGAAGACTTAAAGTCTGGTGAACATCTAGCCACCTTCGGGTATATGATATGAGATGAATTAGGACAAACTCTATGGTTCGGAGGTAAATCAACTGTACTCATGCTCGCATCGTGGGGGGGGGGGGGTTGGAGCGCTAGCTCCCTGGGTCAGAGCTAGGGGGCGCTAAATTTGAGGTTAAAAGGGTTCCAAAATCGCCAAGGCGATTATCTTTTTTTTTTTTTTTGCTTTGCTTTTTTTTGCTTGTCATCCAAGCTCTGCCCGCTGGGGATGCCAGAGAGGGGCGCCAACTCTGAGGTGAAGACCCCTTTTTTTCTTTTTTTTTCTTTTCAGCCCAGCTCAGCCCTGGAGCGCCAAACAGTCGAGCCCCCCCCCCCCCGTCTCAAAATCATGGATGTGCGCATTTTATTGTTTTGATTTCGATGAGATAGAGAGGACAAGTTCTTGTGTAACTGGCCCTGGTCGTCTAGGAGTTCAGATAAACTGTGAGGTATTAGATTTATTCAGCTACCAATTCTGCTTATGCAAATAGCACACCCGAACTAAACTATACAAAGAATGCTTCGCTATATTTCAAACTCATTTCACAGATTTCATACTACGAAAGATGACTCGTCTTTTCTATCTCTTACCTTCATCATTTCGTTGATTCCTACTCCATGTTTGGATAGTTGGAAAACATTAGGAAGCTAAAACAAGTTGGATTCGTATACCACTTCTAAATGTACCTCTTTCGTATTTTAATGTTTCAACTCCACATATTGGATCCGCAAATACCATGACGGAGCTAAAACAATTTTGACTCAAGAAATTTTTTTATTCAAGTGATCATCTCATCCTATTATATTTTAAAATTTAACTCTCCATGTTGAATTCGGCGTGAAGCGTAAGGAAGCTGTTCAATTTTGATTGAAAAGTTGCCAGTGATTGGAAATTTGGAAATTTGGAAGTGTATTTATTGAAACTTGATTGATATAAGAAGTCGATATGCTGTTAAATGATTGATTTTTTTTCTGCCGCAACATACATGAACAAATTCTTTTTTAAATGAGGACACAAATTAACTATCAAGAGAAGATGGCCCTTATACATGCGACCCTCATTAAGCCACACGACAAGAATAATTGAATCTATTCGTGTGTTTTGATGACACACATGTTCCAACTAAGATGACTTTTTCAGGTGATGAGATGGCAGCATCGTCCAGGAAGAATGAACATGGGAGCAAATCGAAGGTAATTATTGTAGAGACATGATGATACTTGCTCTTTATTACATTGGATATTTGCGCATACACACTTAGAACTCAGGGTGTAGCCGCTGGATAATGCAATAGCAGCACACATTTATATGGTTGAGATCATAATGTACCCTGAGAGTTGGGATATGCATCACTAGGGTGGATATGCACCCCTAGAGTGCACCCTTACGACGCGACGGAGATCTCCACCCTAGGTGTACATATCCCAACCCTAAGGGTGCATTTTCTTCACCCTTACAGGTGCTGCCAGTTGTACCAGCGGGTGCCCCCTAAGGGTGCAAAACTGCACCCTGATTTCTTATTGTGCACGGTTGCAGTTTAAGCAGGTACGTGATTGAAATTCCCTTCTCAATACTCCAAACAAGGAGTTCTACCTGGAGGTGAAGTCGGCGCTGGGAGCGTTCTAGTTTTTGAGAATTTGGGGGTCTAAGGGTATAGTGCAGTTTCAAAAGTTGTAAACGAAGTTCGTAACACAGTCTCTGGGATTTATAATATCATACTTATCATAAATCGCCTGTGTAAATACTCTGATTANTGAATAAATTCAAATTTGTATTCAATTTGATATAATCTCAACGTTTACAACTTTAGACCTTCATGACACAATGCACAGATTACCTTATGTGCTCTGCACTAAATGTTAGGTACTTATCTTCTTAATTCATCAAGGACGAAAACGCTGATGACACGCTTTCAGTCTGTTTGATGATCAAATGTTCTGAAGGACCATTTGACACAAATTACTTTTTTTTCTTTTCAAGCAATCGGGGATATGTGAATCTCCTCCCCAGTTGTGAGGTATACCATACATCATGCTATTGATCTGTCAAAATAATTGAGAACTATACGAGTTCGAACTCCGGGCACGTCTTTCGGATGGTGACGAAAAAGTCGGTGCCACGCTTTTTTTCTTGTGTAAATGTTTAAAAAACAAAAAGTGAATGGTATACGTTACATGAAATTGTCTATATTCCAGAATATACATACCTGAATATTGTATATCAAAACATGTAGCCAAATATGATGATATTTTTAAGGAGCAAACCCGTGAGGAAAATAGCTAATACTTTATATTCGTCTTCGGTTTTTAAGTTCACCACTATGCTAAAGATTTTTTAACCCGGTGACTGACTTTATTAAACCAGCCAGTGTTGAACAGCAACAGTGATGAGCAAACTTATTCCAATGGCGTTATCGGGGAGTAAAACTGACAACTCTTTGTTTGGTTTTTTTTTATGTTAAAATTTATATATTTTACTCAATTTTAGCGTTACATGACGGCGTGTATCGAAAAACCGTTCATGTTTCTTGTGTTGAACGATCAGAGTTAAATTAACACTGGACAATTTTGCAGCTTGCATCACTCTACAAGTACGACAATAACTGACCTACTGAACTTTATAATACCTTCTTGAATGATAGCTCTAATTGTATTCCAATTTTGTACACTGAATTTATACCGATTCTCCATCATATGAATACGGTATTTTGTGCAAAAATGAACACTAATTCCCTTGTACATCGGCCCATTCTATTTTTTACCTATCCGAAGCCACATAAGTCCACTTGGCATTTTTGCACTGACTTTATCGTCTCAAGGATACACATTTGTGTGTCTCAAATAACGTTTTAACGCAGTGAACGTGTGCGCTGTCGCCCTTTCAGCCGCCGCGCCGGCTTCTTTAATTGTAACCCCCTTTTGAAATTACGTAACCCATCTTTGTCCAATTTTATCACTCTTACCTATCACTATTATTCACGATTTTTTTTTTGTTCGTTGTTCGTTGCACACATCGTCGGTTGGGTCCTCGTAACATGAACGCTCTTTCGATACACGCCTTTAGTTCGCTATAACATTGGGATAAGAAGAGGAATTAAAGAAAGGGTGTATCGTCAAATTATCACCTCATTTTAAAGCTTGAGTCGCTTCTAAGCAAAGGATTTTAGATGTTTTGTTATATGCTGCAGTGCGACGGGAGGTTTAATGTGACGTATGTTACGTAGAAAACGTCAGATGTGGAGAAAATTCAAACGGAAGTTGAACATATCATCCACCAATAGTAATGATCTCTGAGCACATGGTTATTTCCGGACATTGGTGGAACAATTGTCAGATTGTACGAGAGAATAACTTTCGCAAATGTTTGACTCGTCGAATCAGGAGATGAACACAATTTACGCTGAAGGATAAAGAAGATTTCTGATGTTTTCAATTTTGGAAGTAAGTCAATCTTATATTGTAACATATTCAAAACATTACTTTATAATATACATTGATATATTAAAGCGCGGGAAATGATAAATGCAGAGACATTGTGGCGCCATTTACTAAATTCTAACCAAGATCGCAAGAAGGCACTTCATCAAAATCTGACTCTTCCTCCGCCCAACTCTGTATGAGGTAGGAAGATGCATATTTGGTGTTACTGTGTTATGATATCATATCTATCACCGTGATAGAAAAAAGTTATTGAAAATACATTTTGTGACATCGTAAAAATATAGAAACTAACAAACTCACCAACGCACCCACAAAACATATATGTACCAACACATGTACAGGTACAATCACGCACATACCTCCACAAACATTATATTTACATATACATAATACTTTCACAGAAACTCCAAACAAAAAAGTCACCAACGCATTTACAAAATGATAAATACATTTCTTAATAAGCTTGTACTGACAATAAATTGTCTTAAATACATACACACGCACACGCACACATACACATACTGACGATAAACATGTGCGAAGTGGAACACGTAACTTTAGGTAACTATGGATTGATTTTTCAGTAATTTATTTTGTATTTAATCAATTGTTTCTATTGTGTTTTCAATTATTGTCTGATGTTTGTTTACATTTAACATGTACTACATCATAAATCAGAGTGAGTAAAATATCAGATGGAAAAATTGTAAATAAAAAAAAATATTTTCATGATTATTGTCGATAAGATATGTCATAAAACGTGGTGAAAACTCTTAATGAAAAGCTTATACATTTTCATGAATATTATCTGTTTGTTACAGCACAATAAATGTCATAGTAGTTGTAAGTTTTTTTTGTAGTCCGGTTTGACTTGAGCTTTTACAATGTATTTCTATTTATTTAGGCAAGATTTTTCTTTGGTGGTCTTAAGACTCTACCTTAAAGGGCGTACACGTATGCATCATAAAGGCCTATTTAGATAGTTTGTGTTTGAGGTAACATGGAAAGTATAATGGTAAATAACGTCACAATTGTGGATTACCATGACAAAAGACTCAATTTATAAACTGTCTCGCAATGTAATTTTGTCTACAAGGATATCTGTGATCTTCTGCTAAATGCAGAGATGCCAACAGTCATGCATGATGTACATTTTCATACGAATTGAAAGTTTTCATGTGAATGGCTAAGAGTGTGGTTATTGTTGTATTCTAATGTTTTCTCGTATTATTGGCTTGTTGTGGCCGAGAGTATACTTACCAAATTATACGATAGTTGTATTCTAATGTTTTCTCCCGCTTTTGTTAATCTGTTCCATTATTCACTTTTTAATTTTGACCTCAAATATTTTCTGTAACGGTTGGCATCTCGAATGTGATCACAAAAAAAGCATCATTGGCAATGTACATTAGTTGACAACTAACTGAACATTCATGCTTGCCATATTTGTCAAATAAGGAAAGAGAGAAAAGTCACTCTCACTGTTAAACATGTTAAAGGGGAACTTCACCCAGACATTAACGTGCTCTCAGTGGATAGAGAAAAATATAATGATAAAACTGTGAAAATTTGAGCAAAATCCGACACTCCATTCAAAAGTTATGAATTTTCAAAATTTTGATTTACACTTGTCATGGGCTCCTCAAATTGGCAACCTACAGGCACAAAATGGCTGACAAAATGGAGAACTCTCCATTCACTTTGTACACAGTATTTCACATTTTCTTCTTTTTCTGGAAAAGTAGACAAAGCTGTACTTTTCCCTTCAAGTATGATATGGATATTTGATTCTGCATGTATTTTGGGATGAATCTTGTTGATTTCTTGCCTACGTATCTTCAAAAGGACCAAAATGTGAAATTCTATGTACAAAATGTGAAATTCTGTATTGGCAGCCATATTGTGCCAGTATGTTGCCAATTTAAGGAGCCCATGAGGGGTGTGAATCGAAAATTTGAATGTTCATAACTTTTGAATGGATTGTCGGATTTTGCTTAAAATTTTCACAGTGTGATAATTGTATCTTTCTGCATGCACTGAGAGCACATCAATGTCTGGGTGAAGTTCCCCTTTAATATTAATGATTGTCAATTATTTGTGAATATGCTCATTCAACTATCTCTTGCAGGAAAAGAAAAGTATATGCCACATTTGTAAAAGTATTAGTTGAATGCCTTCTTTTTTGTGGAGGGTGCGTTAGTTTTATTTAATATGAAGTTTTGACTAAAGTTTTGACAGTTTTTCTCCCATGATTGGGTCAATTGTTTTACAATGAATTGAATTGTGCTAATATATATTACAAATAAACTAATGATTATGATCATGTTATTTTTACACTAACAAGTTACGACAAAAACAAATTAGATGAACAAGAGAAAACTTAACAATTAATGGTGTGCATTTTAGAAGCTATCGAACGAGATAAGGTCTCCATAATACACAAGCAATATATTACTAGTGATTCTTCTTGTCAGAACTGTGTCTTGGCGACGAAATCAACAGGCCGACATACAATGCACTTTATAGGGTTCTGATTAGCACGGGAGAACTACGGTGCTGAATGATATTTTGATGTAATCGTGTCTTGTATGGAATTAGGATATTGCCACCGTTTTTTATAATGTGAAGACAGCCTGAAGGTACTGAAGCCAAAGTGCAAAATCATCAGTGTTAAATTCGGTTGGTGTTGTCGATACGGGGATGATGTACACCATGGGTGTTGATTTAACACCAATTTAAGCCCCGGTCACACAGGACCCCAGAAGCAACACGATTCACCCCGACTCTTTGTTAATTCACAGTTAACTGCCTCAGAACAACGAGTCGGGGAGAATCGTGTTGCTTCCGGGGTCCTATGTGTCCGAGGCTTTAGCGACGAAATCAACAGCACGAATATACAAAGCACTTCATGGGATTCTCAGCATGTGAGAAGTACGGTGCTGATGAATAATGTTGTCGTAATCGTGTCTTGTATGGAATTAAGATATTGTCACCGTATTTTTTACGATGTGAAGACTGAGCCTGAAGTTACTGAAGCCAAAGTGAAAAAACATCAGTGTTAAATTTGGTTGGTGTTTTCGATACGGGGATGATGTACACCATGGGTGTTGATTTAACACCAATTTAAGCCCCGGTCACACAGGACCCCGGAAGCAACACGATTCACCCCGACTCTTAGTTAATTCACAGTTAACTGCCTCAGAACAACGAATCGGGGAGAATCGTG
>BQKZ01004185.1:38357-51894 GCA_036244855.1 Temnopleurus reevesii
TGGATTCTTCGGTGACCGGCATAGTGACTATTGTCCTTGGGGCTGTGCCCCTCAGAAAATAGTGCTATGCAAGTCACCTCACTATCCATAATTTCAACTAGAACTTCTCAGTGCATGGTATATTTGATTAATAAATACAGCAGTTTCACTATTACAGGCATGCGCGCACTCAGGATTTTGATACCCGAGGGCTGAGCACAAATTTGGCGCCGCCTCCCGCCCCGGCAGAGCAGACAAACAAACAAACAAACAAGGTCTTCACCTCATATTTGGCGCCCCCGGCGGTGACACGCAAAATAAGCTGGGGACAGTAAAGGGGGAAAAAAGTCTTCACCTCAAATTTCGCGCCTCTTAACAGGAATTTTTCGTTGCGTTTCACTAGCAAATGTGGAAGGCAAACAACAAATTCAACGTACCAATGAGACGAAAGGCCTCGGTCTGTGGAACAGATAGCTCGCATCTATAAACCTAGTCTAGTTGAATATTCTGTGTTCCAAGATTAATTGATTGATTGATTGAATTTATTTCCGTACTAAAACATTTACAATTTAGAAATACGGTGGATTGTCCACATTCAGCTCGCCCATCAAGAGCTGGTCTTCCGTGGGGTCCGTGTACATTAACACAATTCCAATTAATACATTATTATGCACAAATAAAACAAACAATATAAAATCATATACATTACATAAATAAATAAATAGATACAACTGGACAAGAATATGTCTTAGAACCATAGAGGTTAGAACACAGAGTCCCCATCTGGACTAGTATAAACCATTAAGAGAACACAGTGGTGACACGACAGTAACAACATGGCTGTATGTAATGACGTCTAAGCTACACATCAATCGATCCATGGATTGGTATGAACATATACATACCACCTCAAGGTCTATATGGTATGAACAAGTGTTTGCATTACTAGAAGTGAGTAAAATCCCAAATCGAGTTCATGTACTCCTTGTCCAGATAGGAAACTACAGCGAACTGTTTAACCGATTGTCTCGTAAATGAATTCGAACCAAAGTCCTGCATCCAGTCAAATGTAGCACATTTCAGGAAATTCTCGATGCTGTGAAGGGTAATGGAGAGTTTCTCCAGACACATTCCAACAAAGACATCCTCTAAGGGGAAGACGGGCGTTGTAATGGTGACGTTGTAAATCGCTAGAGCAACGTCTGTAGTTAAGATGTATGCTCCCCCGTGGAGGTAACTTGGGTAGTTCATTAGCGGGTAGAAATATTCGCTGATGTAATTTTCGCTCTCTATATCACGAGACACCAAGGGGTTATCAAGGACCCGTCCGGCTGCCCATCCAATGGTTGGGGCAAAGTTAAGAGCAAGTTGGAACTTAGGTTGGAGGATCATGCTTGTATCATCGCACTTGATGACGTACTTAGCATGACTGCAATTATTGGCGACCCATTTCAACGCCATGACTATTTTCTTCGTTTGATTTGCATGGCAATCTAAGAAGTTCTCCTGAACGATATCACCATAGTGATCAGACTCCGAGTCAATATTCTCTTGAAGGGTGGTTTTCTTCGGCTTACCGAGGAAAAAGACGGACTTGACGATGGATTTGTGCTTTAGAAGCCCTCGCCATCTATTGTCATTCCCATACGTTCTGCGAATGATATCACGCATTTCCTCGTTCTCTGGGGATGAAATGATCACCATAAGAATAACGTCTTTCCCTTGTGAGTGGTCGCAAAGGGATTCTGGATTATGAATATAGTCGTACTCGTGTTTATTAACCGGCATATCATAATACAAACCATTTCCGGTATGAATGACTAATTTACTTTCATTTCGGTCTGCTTCAGTCTGTTGAAGATTAAGCTCTCTAAGCGATAAAAGGGTATTAAAATACTCAATATCATCAGGCATATCAGCCCCTTCCGAACGCAAACCACCAAAACCATCAAAATGCGGATAAAATCTAGTGTTCTTGGAGTCGGCTAGATCGCACGAACATCGTGGTCGCTCTTCCGGTAGATTGGTTTCTTTCCATTTTCTGTTCGAAACTTTAAGTCCCCTCTTCGTCTTGCCATCTGGGCGTGAGCAGTGGAAACTCTGGAACGCGATCCAAAAGTAGACGAAGATGGATACACACAGTAATGGCCATCCAATTCTGGCAAAGCGGGGGAGATAGCTGATCATTAACTGAATGAAAAAGAAACGGAATGATGAAATTAATATGATTTGGAGTATATGTATTTTAGTGTCTCTGGGTCATGTAGAGAGTGATTGTCAAATTTGCTGTTTTACAGAACAAAAGAGGCTGCAATTTTACATCCATTAGGGCACAAAATGATGCAAAATTGGAAGCGCCTTCAACAACTTGGTGTTTAACTTCGTTCATTTTTATAAAAGTGCAACGTTTGACAGAATGTCTAATAAGAGTGATCCCGGTTTTGGTTTCCCGGGCAATTCTGCAGTGTTACCGTTTAATTTAACGATAGTAGACCAATCATATTAGAAGATATCTATCTTTGGCACCATTTAGTCATTTCTTCAGTGCTCTTCAAAACTGCCCCCCCCCCTCCCCCAGTATCTAATAGCTTTATTGTGAATACATATAAAGTTTAAATCTATTATGATTAGTAATGATTATGATATTAATAACATATGTATAAACGGAATTGGTGGTATGTATGTAAAACGATTGGAACACGGGAATATTTGATTTTCACTATTGCAGGTAAAATATATTTGATTTGAACATTTAGATTGCCCTTCGTCCTCTAGCCATGCGGCCCGATTATTGTATTGTGATGATTCATAATTATTTACGATGTATTACGCTGTCCTCTTGGTTATTTATATGCTCACACATATTTTTGTTGCTGTTGTTTATGTTTATGCTTTATGTTTCCTTGTTTATTTTGTTTGTTATGTTTTTGAATAATAATAATCCTTTGTCTTGGATTGAAAAATCAATAAACTAAATTGAATTGAATTGAATATAAACATTGTCTGGCCAACAGAAGCGTCTGCAAAAGGTCAGACTAAAAAGTTGACATTTGGACTTTATTTGAAAAAAGTCAGAACTCTGAAAGATTATGAATTTTTTTGTGAAATCTGTCAAATTATAAGAATGATACATATCAAGATGATTACAACAAATCAGATAAGATTGAGTTTAGGCGAACTACTAAATTGCTTTCCGGTAAATAAAATTGCTTGCTCGAAACGCTTCAATCAGCCCTTTCCGCCGTCTATTTTAGCATGGCCATACAAACTTCAAAATCCGTATGCACGTATTTGAAACTTGTACATTATTTTGCAAATTTTCGTGAACATTGACGATTCTAAATTCCTATAAATAAAATTAGATGGACATTTTTAAAACCCCTCATGCACCGAAATCAGATCACGATGGTGGTCGACGAATTTGAATTTTCATAAATAAACACGATATAAAATATTTTCGAAAAGTTAAGTCGAACGTAGACAATAGACCCGTACACCATGTATTCAACTGTGCGGACAAAACAATGACAAACCGATTACGATTTCAATAGCATTACAAATAACCATTGAAAATTGCGTTCTATACTTAACTTTTCGAAAATAGTTTATATCGTGTTAATATCTATTGGTGCGTATAAATACAATACTTCTAAGGATTACAAATTTGAATGAGCTTCGGATAAATGATAACACTCGAAATAGGCTGCACAATTCATTAACTTTTTCAAGTGAAAGGAGTGCACAATTGGCTGGGAAAACCTGTTTCAAAAGGTGCAATAGTGTACCTTTTTATCTAACTGTGTAGGGAAATATGTCCGCCCCAGAGAGAACTCGAGCAAATGCTTAGATTTATTTATTAATTTAGCATGTAAACATGTGTGATTCTAGTTATGATGATAATCGGGCCAAAGAATTACGGTCTCTGGTACAATCGTCGTATAAGCGAGTGAGCAAAGCGAACGAGCAGACCTTTCACCCGTTTCAATAATTTGAATTGTAAAAAAAAATCAAATTACTTGGAGAGTTATTTTAGTAGGATGTAATACTACAAACATTAATTTTATAAATGCTTAAGGCCAATTCACACATTTGAAATTTTAGCCTTCGTCGGCCCAGCATTTTTGAAAATTAAAAGGGTTCCCCGATCGCACAGTCTTACGCTGATCAGAAGGTGGGCTAACGTTCGGCTTGCGCTCAGGAAACGTACGCAGAACGTCAGCCCACCTCACGACCTGGGTCTTTGTGTGTTCAGGAAGCGTTTTGTAATGTTTCAGAAACGATGGGCTCACGCAGGCTTTATACACAATATTGTGAGTCGGTCTTTAGCAAGGGGCATTGAGAAAAATATTTAAGAGCGAGGAAACAAGACAATATATTTTTCTTTTTATCCTCCTTCCAAAGTGCAAAAACATAAAATACATAAAGTATAACTCAATTTATAAGAGCTTTGCATTTTTATAATATTTACATTTCACCAAACTTTTACATTGAATTAGACAATATTACATTTTGTTTTTCAAACTGGAACCTTCAAAAGCGGCCATTTTAAATCCACCAGAGCAGCATGAGAGGTGATTAAAATTTCCCCCAGCTAATGTAGGCCCTATACATGATATACATAGGGGAATATGTATTTCAGACTCCCTCAACGTCATTTTGGACGTATTTACCCTGTCAAAACTCCGAGGGAATTGATTCTACGCGAAACATGTTAGTAATCATGTTGAACTCTTATTCTAAATTTTACAGTGTTATATTTTCACAAAGTTTACATACAAAGTAAATGGCGAGTTGTCCGGAACGTCACAGATTCTACCAAAATTGCCGATCGCACGGATCCCCATTAGTGGCAGGGATTGTGATATCATTGAATTTGAAATTTCATATTTATTTATTTATTCATTCTCATTTCACCAGGGTAGCCCATTCAAACAAAGTTTGATCTTCCATGAGGCCCTGGAATACATTTAAATATTTATAGTTCAAACAAATAAAGGTAGAATACAGCAAATACAAGTTTTTTAATTGTCAGATTTCTTTCAAATGTTCGCAGTTTGTTCACGAGATCTTTTTTCATTCAATGAGAGCACGATAAGTTCAAGTATTGGATCTCAAGTATTGGTGGTCCGTAACTGCAATTTCCACCTCCGCAATTTATGGAGGATCCGTAGATCTATTGACTTTACTATGTCATCATGTTGTTCGTTCTCTGATCATTTCTAGGTTAGATTATTGCAATAGCCTTTACACGGTTTTACATGCCAAAGATAGGCAGAGATTGCAGTCTGTTCAAAATCGAGCTACCAGACTGGTTTTTAGCCAAGGAGCTCGATCCCACACTACATCCTTAGGCCCTGGTCACATAGGACCCCGGAACAAACACGATTCAACACGACTCTTTATTAATTCACAGTTAACTGCCTCCAAACAAAGAATCGTGTTGAATCGTGTTGCTTCCGGGGTCCTATGTGACCAGGGCTTTACTCTCTGAACTGCACTGGCTACCAGTACAGCAACGCATATCGTTTAAAGCATGCTTATATATCTTCAAAGTACTGAATAATATGTCACCACAATACCTCTCTATAATACTATTGAACGATATACACCCTCTCGAAAGCTCCGCGAAACCAAAGTGTAGACTCAAAACAGCTGAAAAGCGCTTTTCAGTAGCTGCTCCAAAACTCTGGAACAGTATCCCTCTTGCAATACGGGCAATTTCAAATTCCGGTACGTTTAAAAAACCACAGTAGTAAAATTGTTCTCATTTTTTGTTCTCTTAAATTGTAAAGCGCTATGGTACTCTCTGTTTTTAGCGCTATAGAAATAATCTATATTATTATTATTATTATTATCTCCTTTAATTGAAATAACATTGCTACAAAACATGAATTAAAATTCTAATGAACCAAAATATTCTTACCTTCAACATGATGCCAAGAGCACACTACCAGATCTTCGTCTTCGCACCCTACTCTCTTCGAAAGTTTGATGTATCTCAACATCAATCCCGGTACTGTAAGATGAACAGGATACCGAATGCTGATCTCAGATCTCAGATCTCAGATCTCAGATATACAATAGACGTACCACTTCGACTATGGATATACCAAACAGTGCGTAAGGCCCCGGTCACATAGGGCCCCGGAAGCAACCCGGTTCAACACGGCTCTTTCTTTTCTGCCTGAACTCATTTATCTCTGAACACAAGACGTGCTCTTACGTCACAGAACCAGTATCTTCTTCAAGTTCCTCGCTTCAGCACACAGCAATATGGCCACATTTCATTTGCATACACCGCATTAATACTCTGGAATGCTCTACCCCTATCCATACGAACTGCACCCACACTTAACACATTCAAAACATCTGTAAAAACATATCTGTTTAATATGTAGTAGAGTAGTTCCAATAGTTTTGTTATTCCTTGTACATGTGTTGTGTAGTTAAGATTATCATTATTTTGTTGATGTATTTTATATTCTATTCTATTTTGTTAAACGCATAGAGACTCACGTGTTATGCGATATATAAGTATAAATTATTATTGTTAATATTATTATTTGTAAGCCGTCAGCCAGCTGTGAACTGACAAAGAGTCGTGTTGAATCATATTGCTTCCGGGGCCATATTAAAGAATCGTCCCGCATACAGCTTGAGTAAGCAAGAGTGGGATTATCATGGATGAATAACCTTATTTCTGAGATTCTTTTCACTTTATTTATTCATTCTTGTGCACACTCGAGTGATTTTGCAGAATGGGGAAGATACATCACGAAAAGTGTATATATATTATATACGTATGAATGAAATGGGTAGAAATAGAACACATATGAAGACGTAGTCCTCATAGTAATGGGGTTTAACCCTAAATTGAGAGCCGGTTCACACCTTTGCGTTTTTGGCCTGCGTCGACCCAACGACGCTGGTCAGACGATAGACTAACGATGGAGATTTTCCGCCTGCACTCGTCTGACCATAGACATACCACTCCGACACGTTTATGGTCTGACGAAGAAATTTGTACCGGTCGAATTTTAACGTAGACCTGCGCAAACTTGTCACCGGCTATGTCTGCTCTACGTTTTTTAGTTAAGACAGACTCACACCTTTGCTCTTTTAGCCTGCGTCGGCCAAGTGATTTTGGAAGTTAACGCTCCCTGGACGCACAGTATAGGAAGATCAGACGGTGAACTGGCGTACGGCTTGCATTCAGCGAGCGTACATCAACCGTCAGTCCACCGTATGACCTGCGTCTTTCTGCGTCAAGGGAGCGTTTTTAATTTCCAAAAACGCTGGACTGACGCAGGCTAAAAATACAAAGGTGTGAGTCGGCTGTTAATGGAGTTGGTCATGAGCACTTGAAACGCTCGATTGACGGTTTGAGGTACCTGATTTTAGTCGCTTTTCACATATCATTTTCAATAATTATAATATTTTTTATCTAAAAACGGTGATTTTGATGCCATATTAACATTTTGACAAGTCTGCATATATTGATATTCTCAAGATCTGTATTTATATCTTATATATCCCTCATTGCCTTTTTTTTTAAATTAACCTTTTAAAAATAAAAAGCATTCAAAGAGATTTTTTTTTTTTCTTTACCTGTATTATGATTAGACAGACCACCTGTGCGCTTTGAAACACCTGTATAAAGCGCCTTATAAATGCAATTATTATTATTATTATTATTATTAGATTTTAATCTGAGCAACGCGTTTTATGATCATTGTTTTGTATCAATATGCTAATTATAAACCTATTTAGTGATAATGACAATGATCATGATGATATAAGTAACGATAATAGAAATATATAACAATAACACTACTACTACTACTACTACTACAATAATAATAATAATAATAATAATAATAATAATAACAATAGTAAGAATAATAATGATAATAATGATAATAATAATAGTAATATTGCATCTTAATGTGTTTAGGCCTGTTTTGTGTTAGACAACATGAGCTAGAAGATGGCATACACCCATATTGGTGATTTTCAGGGTATTGTACGGGGTTCTGCAATTGTCACTGATTTATACCAGAACATGACAATGTCCTGTTCATTCGTATTGCTCCTGTCTTCCCCATTAATTTTGTTTCTTAGAAAACTTGACTACGATTCACAAAGTCATGAAGCATTCAAGTTTCTCGTTCTTATAGAACATAATCATGTAAGACAGGTTGACATGGTGTACGGTATTGTTCATGAAAAGTCATTGATATCTATAACATTTTGTTTTCCTCTCCTAGATATTTTAGAAGTTAGATTATATAATCTATAGCCAACGAGGGGAATTCATCGATAAAGATGAATTACTTCATGGCTATAGAGGCAGGGCATTAATGCAATGACACCATCAGTGATCATTGTAGACTCTACATTATGACAAGGGAGGCCAGGGCATGCATGGCATGTAAAGCCTGCAACGAAATATTTCCAAAACCTTTCCTTGTGGTAGTCGTCTTTTTAAAAAGTAGTTTTAATTTATATATCAGGCACGCAACTACGGAATTAAAACTGCGTGACCCACTCCCGAATGACCTCGCCCAGGTGTATTGAGCCAGTTGAGCCTACAATTGGTATTTTTTTTAAATTTTCATCCTCCCAATTTTGCAAAATCACTAAAGTGTACGAGAATGAATAAATAAAGTGAAAAGAATCTCAGAAATAAAGTTATTCGTCCATGATAATCCCACTCTTACTTAATCGAGTTGTGGGACGATTCTCTTATAGTTCGTGTAAAACCTGGTGTCTTGTTTTGGTAAAAACATTGCGCTTGGTAATTGAGATCAGCATTTGGTATCATATTCATCTCGCAAATACATAAATTGTGGATGAGATACATCAAACTTTTAATGAGAGTCGGGTGGGCAGACGGAAATCTGGTATAGACTGCTTTACATCATGACAAAGGTAAGAATATTTTGATTCACTAGGATTTTAATACCTGTCTATTTTGTAGCAATTTGATTTTCCATTAAAGGGGGGTCTGCGCATGGACTTCTCGTGCTCTCATTGGATGAAGACAAATCTGGTAAACAAACTGCGAAAATTTGAGCGAGATACGACAATTTTTTTTTAAACATACGAATGTTCAAATTCTCAATGATATCCCAATCCATGCCACTAATGGGGATCCGTGCGGTCGGTAACTTTGGCAGAATCTATGACAATCCGGATAATTTGCCATTCACTTTGCATGTAAACTTTTTTCAATAGAACAATGTTTAAGTTAGAATACTTCCATTCTTTGCCCTAATTGTCATAATGATAAAGAATCACATATGTTTACATCCTAAACTCCTAACCAAATCAAATCATTTGGCTCGAGTTCTCTCCGTGGTCGACATATTTCCTTACACAGTTAGAAAACTTATACTGGGGATCACTGTTATATTTTGACAAAAGTTGCACCTTTATAAGAAGGAACAAATTTGAATACCAAGCTGTAAAATGAACTCCCAATCTTGTATTATTTCGTGCCCTAATGGATGTAAAATTGCAGCCTGTTCTGTTACGGAGAAAGGTAGATTTTACTATCGGTTCCACATGTCTCCAGAGACATTAAAAATACATAAAATCATATTAATTTCATAATTCCATTTATTTTCATTCAGTTACTCATCGACTTTCTCTCCAGCAATGTAAGAATTGCATGGACAATGCTGTGTGTATTCACCTTGGGCTACGTTTGGCTAGCGGTCCAGAGTTTCCCCAGCCTACGCCTGGATGACATGAAGAAGATGGGAATCAAAGATTGGAGCAGAACCTGGAAGGAGTCCAATCTAACGGAAGACCGAACACGATGTTCATGCGATCTAGCCGACCCCAAGAACACTAGATTTTATCCGCATTTTGATGGTTTTGGTGGTTTACGTTGGATAGAGTCTGATATACCTGATGATATTGTGTCGTCTGATATCCCTTTGACGCTTAAAGAGCTCAATCTTCAACAGACTCAAGTAGATCGAAATGAAAGTGAATTAGTCACTCATACCGGAAATGGTTTGTATTTTGATCAACCAGTGGATAAGCACGAGTACGACTATATTCATAATCCAGAATCCCTTTGCGACCACTCGCAAGGGAAAGAAATTATTCTTATGATGATCATTTCATTCCCAGAGAACGAGGAAATGCGTGATATCATTCGTACAACGTATGGAAACGACAACAGATGGCGAGGGCTTCTAAAGCAAAACTCCATCGTCAAGTCTGTCTTTTTCCTCGGTAAGCCGAAGAAAACACACCTTCAGGAGAACATTGACTCGGAGTCTGATCACCATGGTGATATCGTTCAGGAGAACTTCGTAGATTGCCATGCAAATCAAACGAAGAAAATAGTCATGGCGTTAAAATGGGTCGCCAATAATTGCAGTCATGCCAAGTACGCCATCAAGTGCGATGATACAAGCATGATCATCCAACCAAAGTTCCTCATGGCTCTTAACTTTGCCCCAACCACTGGATGGGCAGCTGGACGGGTCCTTGATAACCCCTTGGTGTCTCGTGATATAGAGAGCAAAAATTACATAAACGAATATTTCTACCAACCAATGAACTACCCAAGTTACCTCCACGGGGGAGCATACATCTTGACTACAGATGTCGCTCTAGAGATTTACCACGTCGCCACCACAACGCCCGTCTTCCCCTTAGAGGATGTCTTTGTTGGCATGTGCCTGGAGAAACTCTCCGTTACCCTTCACAGCATCGAGAATTTCATGAAATGTGCTACAATTGACTGGATGCAGGACTTTAGTGTGAATTCATTGACGAGACAATTGGTTAAAAAGTTCGCTGTAGTTTCTTATCTGGATAAGGAGTACATGCACTCGGTTTGGGATTTCACTCACTTCGTACCAAACCGCAGATCGATTGGTGTGTAGCTTAGACGCCAATACTGACATGTTATTACTGCCGTTTCATCAGTGGAATCTCTGTATGACTTGTAATAGTTCGGATGGGGAATCTGTGTTCGAATATCATCTTCCTTTGTATATCCTTGCCCTGAACACAATGGGACGAAACCAAAGGAAAGGAAATGATGTAGTTGAGAGGCGTGTATCATTCAAATTTGAATATTTACGCCAGAAGAAGAAGAGAGAAAGAGGATCGCCATCTTAACGTCTCCATCCGAAAGACGGTATTCGACCAGGCTTCGAACCCACAGGCAGGAACTAACCCAAGTCTATATGACTGTCCCGAACAGCTTGATTTCAGGCGCACGCCACGACGCCACAGAAGATCTTATGCCTCTCTGATCACACTTCCTTGTCGTTACAAGAATAAACAACTCATGCCAACACTAGGAGTTCTGAAAAGACTGAAAGTTAGCACTGATTATGACATTGAAATCCGTGAGACATTATTTTGAGTAATTGAGCGCAATGACCGCCCAGCTGAGGCGGGACCGGCGCTATACAAGAGGCCATCATCATCACACGGTGGAGGCGCGATCAGAGGGGTATGTGTGATCAGACTGTGATTGAGTGATGTCATCATTTTGTGTAAAGATCCCCGTAACATAAAGGTTTGCGATTAATTGCTAATCTGATAGCGAAAGTCTTTGGCAAATCATGCACAAAAGTGTGCGATTGATCGCAAATTCAAATAGCGATTAATCGCAAAGCTTTATGTTACGGAACCCAGGTCAAGAATAATGTGCAGAGTCAGATGGTGTTAGAACACAGAGTCCTTAAAGCCCAAGTAAAGTTTTAGTGAAAGCAAATATTTTTATCGCCAAATTTTGTCTTCAAATCTATGTCCAATGAAATATATTATTATGAACATGTTGCACCAAAGATTGTGCGAAAAATGAGCGAGTTTTGATGAAAAAGCTATTACCTAAAAATTTGTGCAAAATATTTCAGTGTCCTGTCCCCCGACACTAATTCAATATTTTCTTTCTTGATAAAAGACAACTTCTCATCATGCACATAATAATAGGATGAAATTTTCAGAATTTTATTGATTTGTATACCTTTTTATCATTCTTTTGTCAAATCTGAGGATTACCTTTGTATATGCCCGATAACGAGCAAAATATTGGTATAACCAAAAGAGGGCGCTAAATATGATTTAATGGTCAAATTCAAATTTTCAAAAGAATCTGTTCGTTAAAAAAAATGCTATGGTCTAAAATGTGTATGAGAATTATATGTCATGATAAACATCCCCAAAATTCACATTTCTTAATCTTTACCAAAACTATAATTGGGCTCTAAACTGGACTAGGTTTATGCATGCATATATCCTGAACGCTCCGCTCCACAGAACCAGGCCTTTCATATCGGTGGTACTTGGATATGGTCATGCCTTCCACTTATATAGTCGCTAGTGAAAACGACCGATCTGTATATTCGTTGCATACGTATTTTCTACAATAGACTGGCCAGAAACTAATCAGAAGGGGTCCTACTAAAAGCCGAAGAGTGCCGAAGAGCGCCGAAGAGTGCCGAAGAGTAGCTCTTCGGCACTCTTCGGCACTCTTCGGCAACTCTTTGGCACTTTTCGGCGTTTAGTATTTTGGGCCGTATTACTAAAAGCCGAAGAGTGCCGAAGAGTTGGACGTATTGCTCAATTTTTTCAAAAATATCAACCAAGTAATGGCAAAAGGGGTTACTACGGGCTTACTTTCAGATTCCTGTTTATATTCCGTCATAAAACATCCAGAAAAACAAATTTTAAGCCCAAAACCACAATTAATTCGTCCAGTAAATGACGGATATAAAAAATCGATAACCAAAACGATACCATTACGATAGCAAGTCCTGGTCTTGTTTCTGGTCCTCTCGTATATTGACAATCGATTACCTCCATTTTTCTTTGCACATCGAGTAAAATGTTTTGGATTTTCCTAGCCTTCATTCTCCCTTTAGGATATGTAATAATTATTTCCATTTTCTTTTCAGGATAAACAATAATATGATGTGATGATGACAACGAATGAGTGGAAGAAAAGAAAATCAAGGGAATATCAGGATAACTGTACTAGGAAAAAGAAAACGGGAAGAGAAGTAAACGTATTATGACGATGGATGAAAAGTAAATTAATGCTATAAAAACAAGAGCGAAGAAATGATGAAAATAAAATATTGTTATTAGAAATTATGACAAGAAATAGTGACATTGTTGATAATTACAATACGATGATCATAGGAATGAAAGGACGAGGAAGAAGGTGAAAAAGAAATTAAAAGGGAAGAAAGTGATGGAATAGTAAACATTTTTTTAATTGGAAATAAGAAAGCAAATACAAAAAACCTTTTTTTTAGATAGTTGATAATAAGTTAATTAAAAAATAACATCTTAATGAAACGAGAACAAGTCAAAAGCTGTTCGACGGATACAAAACAAGCCATAGGCCTAGGAAAAAGATTTACATGGTGAATAAATTGAATGAATGATGATGAAAATGCTTTCATGTCAGAAAAAGGACTGTTAATAATGATAAATTCTGGAAAAGTAATAACTTTCTCAAATTGGATTGACAATAACCAAATAAATAATGTAAAAAGAAGTAAAACAATATAGAAAA
>BQKZ01004186.1:0-33740 GCA_036244855.1 Temnopleurus reevesii
CCTGAACTTTTTTTTTTTCGCTACAATTGAAATGTGATTGTAAATGTATAGGTAAACTTGTGAAGTTATTAAGCTTGGAAAGTCATTTTCAGCTGGGTTTTTTTATGTTAACTCCCTTCTACATGTAAGTCTTTTTTCCTCATGAATTGTGCTTGAAAAATAAAAATTAGAAATAATTTTGAGAAAAATTTCCAGCCGACCAACACTTTAAATAGAATGTCATTGGAGGCCATCCAAATTCTTTTTTTGCCTAACACCATTAAAAATCAAATTTGCAATGTGCCTTCCTTCTTGCTTTTCCCTCCACAGAAGACACGAGCGACAGCCTCGGATCCTTCTTCTGCCCTGACCAGACCGTCAAGCTGGAGGGCAACGGACCAGGGATCGTTACCATTGACTTCCTGCCCTTCTACACAGGCAAGCGACAGTGTTCGGTGCTCTTCATTAACGAGGCAGTGGGAGAGTTCCTCTACTCAGTGGAGGCTACCGCCACCCTGCCCCTTCCGTCTCATCTTCCCTACGTGCCGACCAAACACAGTGTCAGGATCAGCAGTGCTGCAGCTGCAGGTAGGCTTAAACGTTAAGTTCTTGGAGAGACATTACATGTTAGCCACTTTCCATCTGGGTGTATGGAATAGGCAACAATTGGAAGCAAATGTCATATCATTTGATTAGCATTGCCTCTGAATACTGTAAGAGCTGAAATTTTTGTGAATTTCAGTACAAAAATTCGCTTAAGTTTTCACACATTAGAATGCCCATAGACTTAACAACTCGTTAATATTTGAAAAGGTCTGAAATTCTGTTTATTTGCTAAAATTTATGTACGCTGAAATAGAAATATTGGTTTTACAGTAGAATATTTCCTAGGGAAGTGGAAAAAGTGAACTGTACAGATCGTATGAAATGATTAAACAATTGCTGATGAAACACATGATGATTATTTTGGAAATAATAGCCTTATGTAATATTCTTTTATACCTGTCTTAATGCCTTCCTCCCCCCCAAAAAAAAAACATCTTGAGGTAGAGTTCCCAACTGTATTGGAGATTTTTACTGCATTTGCAAACCAAAACTAGGGATTAATTTTTCTATTCTTAGTGAATGGAGATTGCATAAAGCACTTTTTCACTTTCTCTCTTTTCTCTACCTCACAGGCAATGGCAGAGGTATATACGGAGGAGATGATCGCATCATCTACTGGCGCTGCGACAGCAACTCCATCCTTAACGAGGAACTTATGGTACCCATCACCAACTCGGCCCGAGAGAGGGCGCTTGTCGTCGCAGCCCAGCAACGCATGACTGACACCGAGATCCGCCGCCGTCAGATGACCGGTACCTTGGCTTGCGGGTCGGTCACCGCGGCAATCGCAGCCTTAGGACTGACCGATGATCATGTGATCAACACCAACCCTTCGACGGTAACCTTTAATCCTAAGCAGGAGAAGAAGTCGCCCGAAGGAACGCGATTTGTCGTAGAAGTCAACTCCAAGTTCTTCGAAGCACCACAGCACTTCTTTGTGCCATCGCCACTGTCCAAGAAGCCGAAGTCAGCAGAAGATATCGTCAAGAACGGCCACAGGGTTGAACGGTCACCCGCTGGACTCGTTGGATCCTCAGGGGTGATCATCGATGATGGAGTTATACCCCTTCCGATCCGCTTCGCACCCAAGGGAGCTGGTCATTACCCCTGCCGTGTGGTCTTGCGCTCACCGAATGATATCAGGGTCTACCAGATCGAGTGTACTGTCAACCCTGAAGGGACTGTAGCTCAGATCGAATTCACTGCCCCTGTTCATCAGTCTGTTTCACAGAACATTCCAATTGTAAGTTAATCAACCCTCTTGATCTGTTTCCTTTTGTTCTATTGTTTCCTCTACAATGGAAGCAGTGTTGTTTGTTAAGAGGTTCATTACCGAAATTGAAATGTTTGAGGTTCATGCTGCAAATCCCTGTCTGCTTTTGATATATAAAAAATGTGCAATGAAGGCACTCTACAACAAAGAAATGCATCGCTAATACAATGGATATTACATATAACCAGACAATGAATGCATGCAAATATACAATTTTCATGCATTTTTAATGGATACATTCATATGCATCAGACATCCAACCGTCAGGCACTGTACACCACCATACTCTGGGCTGCTTGATTAGGGGCTCAAAAAAGAAGATGTTTATAATAATAAAGAGTACCAGTTCACCATATTCCATACAGTATACACCCAGACTTTGTAAGTGATACTTGGGTATCAAATTGGACCATATAAAGTTAGTTAGTTTTCTGTCAATGAAGGAAAAATAAACATGATGAAATTTTTCATGTATCTTATCTTGTGAAGAATGCCAATAATTGTCCACAGTGACGTGAATACATTGGCTAATGGGAACATGCTCATTTTTACCTCCAGGTAAACCAAACCAGTGTGGACTGGCCTCTGAAGACAAGTATCGAGGGAGTCGGTTTCCATGGACCACCATTCCTCTTGGCTAAAGCGATGCAGATCACCTACTATCCGCTCATGTTTAGACCGACTTTTGAATCATTCATAACAGTAAGTGAGCTACAGTATATTTTATAGGTCTGCAATCTAAGCAAAGGTAATTTAAAAATCTTTCACCTCTAGTTTGTATGTTAATAAATGTTCTAAGTAATTCATATTAATACTAATTGCCCTACATTGAATGAAGAAAAATGAAAATCAATTGTAGAGATGTTGAAGGAATTATAGTTGTGTTTTATTTATGAACTGGTATGCAGGACTCGAAAATAGAATTCAATCAGGAAATCATATACAAGTTAATTTAATGAAGGGAGCTTTTTTAATCAAGGCAAAACAATAGAGAACTATAGGAAATCCAAAGAGGATACCAAGTGAAGCAAAGAGGGCACCCATCACGATTGCCTTGGGTTGCCAGAGGCTAATTTGAGGACTTGGGATGCAATCTTACAACTGTTGCATTGACATGAAGAAACTGTAACAGGTACTTTATGACAAGTAAATTTAAATGATGTATGTAAAATATGCTTCTATTCTCTGTATAATGTTTGTATTCATGACGACTTGTAAAACCTTGATTTGGGATTAATGTTATCTTGAAATAACTTGGATTTGTTCAAGTAGTGATCTCTCTCTCTCTCTCTCTGTCTATTTCCTTCATTTCCTACTCTTTTTTGCTTAAAGTCAGTCCGTCATGATCGACAGGACTTCCGGTTGCGAGCGCGAACGGCCGGCGTGCTGCGTAGTGGCAACAACGATATTTAAACATTTCCTTGCTTACGCACCTTGCCAAGCTCAGAAACTCGGAACACTTTGTACGACTTTCCGATCCTTGTTGTCGTCGCGTGTATTTTGATTAGTCCCCTCTTTGGCTTCGATTGTTTCTAAAAACATGCAGAACACATATGTTTGCGACTACCGAGCTGTGAACTAGCAAAATAAAGCTTGCTCACTCGCTATTCCAGGTAAAATAATTCTGTGATTTTTCTGCTTGGCAATCTTCGCAATCAAAATGGCAGCGGACAGTTTGGCTCCTAACCGGAAGTCATGTCGATCATGACGGACTGACTTTAAAATGCATTTTTTATGAAACTTTATTCATTTGTCCTTCAGAAAAGAGGTGGAAGAATAAGATATCTGGGTTCAGTAACATACAGAGTAAGATGAAAGGTGTATTATCATGTGGCATGCTAGTTAACATGGAATACTGCACTGCCAAATTAGCGACATTTTTGACAGCTTTTCAATGACAGAGAACTTTGAAATATATTATTCCAGAGTAAAAGTAAATTGTATTGTTATTTGCATGTTAAAATGTCCTATGATCTGCACTTTTGTCTTTTTGTCAGCTGTTTTAAAATTTTAACATTAAAAACTGTCAAAATGTTATTATTGTTCAGGGTAGTTTGATTATCTAGCCAAGACAAGGCTAATTTGTAGCAAGTAGTTGTAATATATGGACTTTCGTATCACCAGTATGTTCATTTGGCACTTTGTTGTTAGAGCATTTGCACAGTCATTTTTGCATGACATTTATCCTTTCAACAAGCTTCACTTCTCCATTAGGTAAAATGCACTTACTATGTCTTATCTGTCCGTCAGAGATGTATACTCCTTTTTGTATTATTATTATTAAACACAATTCAAATTCAGCACAAGAAAACACATATTTGAAAATATAATATGTTGATGTAAATATATGGGTTATCATTTAAACATATATGTTGTGTTAGCTATAGGGTTGGCCCAAGAATGTTGCAGTTGATCAGCATCAGTAGTATGCACCAATTGAAATAAGTGTTCCATGCATTTCATTGAATAACGTAATAAAGAGAATGCCCATTACAATTGGCAAATTATGTTAGATTAATTAAAAATTGATCACAACTTAATTGTAATAGCCCTTCCTGATCACCCTTTTGAATGAAAAGAAATTGAAAAAGGATGCACAATATTAAAATCAAATTCCTTACCAATTGGGGCCGAAGTTTTGTGATCATTGGAGAATTCTCAAGGGACTCAAATTTAATTCTCTTTTTGTAATATCACAGGGCAAGATGATGATGGTGAACACGGATGACGGTACTGAGCATCACTTCAACCTCCAAGGAGAAGGGCAGAAACCGCTGGCTCTAGACCATGTGGAGGTCGAGTGCCAAGCTAGGCAGAAGTGAGTACACTCAATATGCTCTGAAGCAATATAATTGGTCATTGGAGACAAGTGAATTACATATGATTAGTGTATCATTACAATGAATATGTAGTTGGTCACATCAAAATCAGACAGAAGTCGCCAAATCGAAGTCAGAGAAAATAGGGGTAAAAGAAAACTGCCTTCTGATTTTGATTATTGAGATATAAGATTGGGGTGTCAAAAAATCATGCAAACAGGGTAATCTGAAAGGGCATAAAAATAGTTTTTTCTGTAATTGTGTTTGGGGGTCAGTTGGCCAAAATGTCAAAGGAAAACGCTAATCCTAAACTCCGCCTCCTGCCAACACGCATGTTGGCTTATTGGTCACAGGCAAGCATTGAACTTGATAACATATCTCAATATCTCATTTTCCGCATTTCAGAGTGAAGCGTCTAATACGGGTTCCCAATGTGACCGGTAAGAAGATGCTATACCGAGTCGTCTCAGACCTTCCCATCGTCACTGGATCGCCCACCATCACTGTACTCCCTGGCAAGGAGGAAGAGTATGCTATCACTGTGTCGCCATGGAAACGAGGGAAGTTTGAAGGCATCCTGTCGTTTATCGCAGGGAGCACTCAGAATTTAAGGTAACAGAAATATGCTTTTATTGTATTTTGTTAGCAATTATTTTATGTTCATGGAATTGACATACAGTTGACTTTGATGCTGTCGGAAGAGGAAACTACAATGTCAGCTTATATGAAAATCTGCTCAAGTCATCCAAAACTAGACTTGGGAAATTTCAACTTCTAAAGTAATATGTACAAGGCAAAAAACATTCACATTTTCCTTCCACAATGGAAGATTCAGCTATGGAATTAACAAGAAAAGATGACCCAATCAAGCAATTACAAGGAAATAAACAAAATCAATTTGTGGCATGAGCATTTTGTTTGACAATTCACTTTACATTTTACCTCTATTTGATCATCTTAACTTGATTTCCAGATAAAATTGAGGAGGACTGCATGTGTCAAATTAACTTCATCAAAGCTTTGCATTTTGCCACAAGGCTTTTGGTAATAGGTAAAACCTGTATCTTGGTGTTTGAATTTGGTAAACTCTTTGTATTCCAACTATTTTTAGCACATTGTATTCAACGAATGATCATTGACTTCTTTTTTTTTCATTGTTGTAAAGGAAACAGAAATCAAATATTTTGTATCATCTTCGTTCTCTAAACAGGGATGAAACAGAGGATAGCGACATGAGCTCCGACCAAGCCGAGCGTAACGCACAGCGCCCTCTGAGTGGGAAGTCATCCATCAGCAGCGTAGCCACATCATCGCAGCACACAGGAGGCAGTAAGATCCACGATGAGACGGCGGGTTACCGTGTTTGGTTCTCATTGGCTGTGAAAGGTGAGGGTGATTTTTTTTCAACATTCTTCGTGGAAGTGCTGTGGTGAAGTGATTCTGACTCTCGCCTCTCAATTAGAGGGTCGATGGTTTGAATCTCGCGCATGGTGTTAATTTCCTTCAGCAAGAAAGTAATCAATTCAGCGCTCCAGTCAACCCAGGTGTTTAAATGGGTACCTGGTAGGACATGAAGATTGTCATCGCCACTGTAACTTAAAGCTGACATTGTGTAAGCTCCCTTCCTTTGATTGGGTCAATGATAGTGTTAGAGAAATAATAATAAGAAATAATATTCTTCTCATCATTATCAATATAGATTGAAATTTCATTGTAGATAAATATATGTTGTGGTTTTTCATATTAAAGAATAATTTCTTTTGTTCTACTTAATTGAACAGGAACGCTGAGGTGAGAAACTTGCTCAGTCTATTTAGGTTCGATTATGTCATAATTGGTTTCTTTTTATAAATAGAAATTTTAAATCTGAGAAAGGCCTGGAATGCCAAAATGAATCACGATAATAACATGTGGTCATTTTTTAAACATTTTTAACCATTGTTTTATGACAGCCACGCCCCCACCACCCGAACGCATCATCAGCATCACTTGCGCTGCCCAATCCGCATCCCTCATGGAAGTAGAGATCTTCAACCCTACCAAGGAGGAGCTGACGTTCGATGCATCCATTGAGGGGGAGGGGCTCCGAGGCGACCCCAAGGTGACCCTCAAGCCCGCTCAGAAGAAGTACTACCAGCTAGTCTTTGCTCCAGCCATTATTGGACAGTCAACAGGAAGGTGAGAAAAATGAACTCTTTTTGTAGTTTAAAAAAAAACTGCTCTTTGTTTTGTAAGAGTTGAGCGTAACTGGTGCCATTTATTACTGACTTTTAATTCATTTAATTCATTTCATAGTCTCATCTTCCAGAACATAACGTAAAAGACGTTGGTACTCTCTAAACCTGACCACCGAGACACCCGCTCCCTTTACCCTCCTACCGTACATAAGGATTATGAGCCATCCGATAAATAATGATACTGGATTATCATTCATTCTCATAAACTGTCTATATCAGAAGTCCCTATTAGGTGCTTTAGTATGTAATGTTGTTACCCTGACTGTAGCAGTTATGCGTGCTGTGTTTCAATTAATAAGTTCCATACAGGTACCCATTTACCTCACCTGGGTCGATATAGCACCATGGGGTTAAATTTGTTTCTGTGGAAAATTAACGATACGGATAGGATTCGAAACATACAACCTTCTGATCACAAGGCGAGTGTCCAGACCATCACACTTCCACTTTTCCTATCCTTTTGTTCCTAAACATGTTTATTTATTATTATCAATATGAGCGTTTTAAGCCGTCCAACATTAGGCCATGTTGGACGGCTTCAATTTCACGCATGCGCAAAGCAGTGATCAGCTTTCTTTTTAAGTCAAAGGCTAATGTAAAGATAATAATAATTATATTGGATGGCTTTATTTCATGAAATACCGGGAATATTGCACTCGGTAGGGCCAATATTGCACTCATCTTCGATTCGTGCAATATTGCCCTAACTGGTGCAATATTCCCTGGTATTCCATTCATTGCCATCCAATATTATATCATTGTCCTCATGGGGCACCATGAATATTAACGATGACTACATCATATCTCTGATTCACCCAACAGCCTAATCTTCCAGAACGAGACAGTTGGCGAGTTCTGGTACTCACTCAACCTTACCGCCGAGACACCCGCACCCACCACCCTTCCACACATGGAGTGTGAGCCATCAGTTTTTTCCCCACAGAGACATCTGATGATAATAATGACAATTTGATAATGATCATATACATTTTTTTTTAAATTTGCCCAACAGCCTGATCTTCCAGAACGAAACAGTTGGCGAGTTCTGGTACTCACTCAACCTTACTGCTGAAACTCCTGCACCCACCACCCTCCCACATATGGAGTGTGAGCTGGGCAAGTGGAGTCGCCAGTTTGTCCCACTGAGTAACCCGACGGAAGAGACCCTGGAGCTCACCCCCAGCTGTTCTAACGCGGAGAACTTCACCTTAGAAGTGGACCAGGACAGGAAGGTTAGTCCAGGACTTCTGTTTCTTTCCCTCTTTCTCTACGACAGTTTCCGCTCTTATTGTTTTTTACTTGTTCATTACTTCAACAAGATTATTTGTAAGCAGTAAAATCCACCGCACTCCTTGTGATCAGCTTAGGATCTGATTAGAGAAATAAATTGCAGTAGTATTCAATATGGGTATTTAAGTGCGTTACTAAACTTTTCTTCGGATACAAGGGACATATCATTTTCAAATCTGAGACAACTCTGGTCTGACATCCTTATCACTCCAAGGCAATTTGTGTTCTTTCTGATGACTAAAACTTGCATTATGACATTTTCCTAATCTGAATGTTAAGAACCTCAATCAAAGACTTTATAGAATGCTTCAGATGGGGTGTTGTTCAAAATCAACTGCAAATCAACTGCAACTTTGCAGATTGTAACGCGCGTTTTCATTTGTCCGCGGTATGCGCATTTAACAAGACACGCATAAAACAATGATTTTGATTGGCACGTTCCGATCAACTGCAACTTGCGATTAATTGCAACTTTTGAGCAACACCCCCTTAGAGTATCAAATTACACTTTCTTCAGGAATCAGGTCATAAGCCACTGGGAAGGTGCGTGGAGGACTCACTATATTACCTCCCTGCATCTTTCTAGCATGTATGATTCTACAACCCATAATAGGCAAAAAAAAAGTTTTGTTGCCCTTGAATGCCATTTTTAAAAAGTAGTGTTGGTTGGTTGGAAATAGATCTAAATGAAATTGTGCAAATATTTATTATTTCTTTTTTTTCCAGATTGTGTTGGCTCCACACTCCACACATGAAGTACCTCTTCAGTTCATGCCTTCAGCCCTTGGCCAGTCCACTCACACTGCAAAGATCACTTTCAAATGTGAACAGGTAAGCATCGATTTATTTTATTTTGTTAGTTTTTGCTCCCCACTCCATGCATGCCTTCAGCCCTCGGCCAGTCCACTCACACAGCTAAGATAACTTTCAAATGTGAACAGGTAATGTAAGCCCCCGATTGTTTCATTCAGATTGTGCTGTTTCCTCACTCTCCCCCATGTTTCTGTAATCTGCGTGTATTACTTGTTTCCATATCTCTCTGATTTTGGCATATTAGCTCCTCTTGCATTGCAATATGCCTTATATAATTGAATAAATGAACCCTTTCACATTTGTCCTATACAGCTGGGTGACTGGGTGTTCATAGCATTAGGTACTGGTTTGACCCCGACACCTCTGGACCCAGTCAGCGTTTACTATGTCCAAACTTCTTTGTCCCATCTGCTAACAGTTCTGCGTTATATTTTTACATGAATAAATGAACCCTTCATATTTGTCCTATACAGCTGGGTGACTGGGTATTCATAGCATCAGGTACCGGTTTGATCCCGACGCCTCTGGACCCAGTCAGCGTGAGCGCTACCCTTGGATCCAATACTTCTCTCATCATCCCGTTCAGGAATCCTACTTCAGAGAATATCCTGGTTGATGTGGTTTTATCTGGTGAGTGATTCATAAATGATCTTGACTCTCTTATGTGTTGATTTTGGAAGCATTATCGGGATACAGTGTATCTGTCATTTGACTGGGCAGGTCATTGCTCTCAATTATATTAGATTTATTCAGAGTCTTTTTTTCATTTTCATTCCATATTTCATTTTTTATCTATTTCATTTCCAGCAAAATACAAAGCCTTACAGTATAACAATTGGAAACACATATTCCTCTCAAACTTGAACTTTCAAAGAAAAGTAGTGTTTCAAATCCTGCAAGGATATACTGTATAGTGGAATCATGGTTTGAATTTAAATCTGTGTTGCATTTTGAATGGGATTTGTAGAAATTTGTATAACTGTAGACATTTTTGGAAATTGATTTTCTAATCGTGTATGTCATTATCTGAATGTTATGTTAAAAATTCAGATGCAACCAAAATTATATATATGAGGAGGCTTTGCCAGGATATTTTATTCATAAAATGACAACAATCTTCTCTTAGAATTGATGAATTCTGTTAATATGACATGGTGCTCTTCCGTACCCTCTCCACTTTGCAGACAACACAGAGTTAGCGGAGAGCGCCCGTGGCCGCCTCGACCGTAACCGCATCAAGTCCGAGTCGGCCTTCTGCCTGCTCCTGAAACGCACTGCAAGCATTCCTGTCGGACCGAAGGCCACTCTGGATGTCCCAATCACCTTCGCTCCTGATCGTATGAACCTACATGAGGCCCTGTGTATAGTATCTATTAAGAGGGAGAATGGAGAACATTGGGACTACTTGCCCTCGTACGACCCTGATCATCCCTCAGCTCGAAGGTAAGTGTTGAAGAAAATCCTCAAGTTTATTTTTAGGGTCCTTTTCTCATCTTACTTCATACATGTACCCGATCGCATGAACCTACATGAGGCCCTGTGTATAGTGTCTAAGAAAAGAAATGGAGAACACTAGTACTACTTGCCCTCGTACGATCCTGATCATCCATCAGCTAGAAGGTAGAATTTTGAATAAAATCCTCTTCCGGATTATTTTAATGGTCCTTACATTACCTCCGCCCTGTCTTCATTAGGCTTCTGTATTTTTTTTTAAAGAGAGAGAGAGAACAGAGTTTATATTACCCTTGAATTGGAAGGTCTTTATGGTCCAATAGGGCTATTTGCATAATGTCTATTGATAGAGAGACAATACCGGGAGTTCTTGAACACCCCCAAATCGAAATATGGAAAAGACTATTCGTAACAGTTTGCATCTACATGTAAATGCCTTAATCATCATATATCTTTCCGTCTGTGTCATCCACAGGGATCATGACAGACGTGATAAGAGTGGTGGCCTACGGGACATCCGCTGGCTCTACCCCATCAACGGCATCCCCGAATCCCAGCCCAAGGTGGACCGCGGCGCCGTGGTCAGCTGCCAAGCCAGGAGCAGGATCGAGGAGAGGCTGGAGGTGTCGCTGACCGGTGCCGTGCCGAGCTCGGCCAGTAGTTACCAGATGGTCAAGATGAGAGCGGTCACTCCTAAGGATCAGATGGCGAGCGTGGAGGAGGAAGGTGTCGTAGCTGGAGAAGGTTAGACAATTTTTTTTTTTGCTTTTCCAATTTTCTCACCTACGCTTTTTTCTTTCTTCCTGCTGATAATGATGGTGGTCTAGATGCAGGGCTGTACCTACCTGCAGAATTTTTGCAAGATTGCAGACTTGCATAATATGGACCCTTTTTACTGCTTGTGAGCTGAAAAGCATTTAAAAAGGTCCCTTTGTGTGGGCCTGTAATGATAATAATGTTGATGATAATTAGGACAGAGATGGTGGTAGTGATTATGATGATAGTGATGATAGTGGTGGTGATGATGGTGGGGATGATGATGGTGATGATGATGAGGATGATGATGAGGATGATGAGGACGATGATGATGATGATGATGATGATGATGATGATGATGAGGATGATGAGGACGATGATGATGATGATGATGATGATGAGGATGATGTTGATGTTGATGGTGGTTGGTAATGATGAGGAAAAGAGTGATAGTGATGATGGTGGTGATGAAGATGTTGATGTTGATGATGAAGATGATGGTTGTGGTGGTGATGATGGCAGTGGTGGTGGTGGTGCTGCTGCGGATGATGATGATGATGATGATGATGATGATGATGATGATGATGATGATGATGATGGTGATGATGATGATGATAATGGTGATGATGTTGCTGATGAAGATGATGATGATGATGATGGTGATGGTGATGATTATGATATGATGATAATAATAGTGATGATGATGATGATGATGATGATGATGATGATGATGATGATGATGATGATGATGATGATGATGATGATGATGATAATGATGATGTTGATAACAATGAAGATAATGATTCAAGGAGAGAGCTTCATACAATTCTTTGAAATTATGACTGTAAACATCATTTCCAGTCATAAATGTTCTTCTTTCATTCGTAAACTCAAATTATCTCACTTTTTTTCTTTTTTAATCTTAACAGGTAACACCCTTGCCAGTGAGTTCACCTATGAACTCATCTATCCCAACGAAGAGGCAAAGGTTCAGTTAGAGAACGCCGTCTCTCTTCAACTCATCCGCAAACAGAGGGAGAAGCTCTCCGGCAACATGACCCTGATATTCAACATCGTCTATGCTCCGTTCAAAACGATGAGGTATGAGCTTTCTTCTCACCCTACCTGTTTCGCGCCAAAAAAGTGCCTACTGAAAATCTTCTTTTGTATCATAATCGGCTACCAAGATCTGGGCGATGTTTCACCAAATTACAAAATATCTTAAGAATGACTGGTATCAGTTCATTAGTCGAATGAGCTGGAATCTTATGAATATTGCACTCCGTATAACCTACTCCAGTCTTTCTTTTAGTCATTCTGAATTTCAACACCCATTTAATGAAACACTGCCCAGTTCTTCATTTACAAGAAACTTTTGTACACACCTCTCAACGTTGATTGATTCTTTTGTTGTGATTTATTAAAAATGCTTTTCAGATGGACAGAAGGATTTTTATATATTGAATTACCAACAATATAGTTTGGTGTCCCTTATTCAATGGAATGGAATAATAATTCCAATTGAATGATTTTTGTGTTCGGAATAATAATTGCTTTCCATCTTATGATTTCATCTCTTTTTTTTGTTTACATTTACATTCCCCGCATTCTTATTTATGCCTCCACCCCCTACAAGGTGGGCCCAAGGTATTATGTTTTTTTTAGTCAGTGAGTCCGTTCATGTGTCCGTCCATCCAAATCTCCATGCCACCCTTTACTTCAGAACTACATTAATTGAATTGATTTTCTCCAAACTTTAATTAAGTATGTGAAAGTATGTAAGGATGAATTGAAAAGATTTTGCCTAGAGTAGATTGAAAAGATAAAATATTGCTATGTCTTCAAAACTTCAAGAATATTTTTTAATACTTTTGTATAATTTTTTCTCTCTTTCCAGACATGATGTGCAATTATGTGTGAAGGCAACCACTGGCGGAGTATGGCGGTTCCCTCTTGGCTTCATCTCAACCGAGCCCACAGCTGATGATCTCATCACAATAGAGTCTGTGGGACTCAACAAGCAAGCTATGGTCGGATTCAGACTTACAAGTCAAGCTAGGTGAGTGATAATGATAGAGGGATAAAGAGAAATAGAGAGAATCAGATAGAGAGAAAGAGAGAGAAAGAAATAAAGTAAGAGAGTGATCATCTCACCATTGAATCAGAGGGACTCAGTTAAGCAAGATGAGCTATAATGTGGGAGATAATGATAGAGGGATAAAGAGAAACAGAGAGAGAAAGAGAGAGCTTATTATCTCATTACCATAGAGTCCATGGACTTAACAAGCAGGCTATGGTTGGATTCAGGCTTACTAGTCAAGCTAGGTGAGTGTTGAACATCATGAACTAAATGCACATAGAGGGTGTTGTTCAAAAGTTGCAATTGATCACAAATCAACTGAAGATCAGTTGCAAATTGCCATGTGCATTTTCATTCGCGCATGATATGCACTTCTAACAAGACGCGCAAGAAACAATGATTTTGATTGGCGCATTACGATCAACTCCCCAGAGAAGAAATGCAGTCATTACAAAATTTTAATCCAGAATGAAACTTCTCCTTTAATAGATTTCCCTATAAGTCTTTGATATTTCCTTGACAGACATCCAATTGGATTCCAGTCCAACTTTATAGTTGAAAGCGATGTTTAGTTATCAGTTAATCCTCACACTGGTGAACATGAGCGTCTTGGTCCCTGTACTCTCATCACTGCCTGATTCAAACCCAAGCTCTACGTAAAAGTTTGCAATCGATTTAAGATTTTGATCTATAATGAAATTTCAGTGTAAACTATGTTTTAATGTTTTGTTTTACAGACATCCAGTTGGATTCCAGTCGTACTTTGTTGCGGAAAGCGATGTTGAGTTCTCAGTGAGTCCTCAGACTGGTGAACTCAAGCCTCTAGGTTCGCAGGGGACTCTAATCACTGTTGGATTCACACCCAAGCTCTACGGAAAGACATACCATGCCAAGTTGGTCGTGCAGGTAAATACTGTTCCTTTGATCTCCTCTTTGAATCTTGGTACAAAGGCATTCTTTCCAGCATTTCTATTAAAAAAAATATTCCCTGATATTGTCCTGATTCTTCCCAGATGAAGTCTTAAAATTCCATGATAATCATATGAACTCCTTTCAAGATTCATGTATTTTTGTCATTGCAGTGAAGCTGCATTTACCTGTCGGCTACGCAATTGAAGAAAACATAGTATCCAACTATGGATCTATGGTTCATGTAGACAAAAAACAGTCTGACTAGCCACTTTTGACATTTTGGCCAATCAAAATTTCTTAATTTTTTTTATTAAAATAATTTCTTGATCTTACCCTGATTCAAAGGAGAGTCTTTTTTAGATGTTATTTGGCTTTTCACTCCCTTCTAAGTCTTAATTTACTCATGTATCATGTGAATGATGCTTGAAAAATGAAAAATTGATATCATTGTATTATTTTTGATGGCATTTAAGGTCAATCCTACAGTTATAGGGGGAGGGGCCTTCTAATGATCCACATGTACTTCAACATTTATCCATATTTATCCGTTTCATTCCCACAGACTGCGGACATGCAATGGACCTACCAGATCAAGGGAGTGACCCCGGAGTACACCCCGCCCACAGGCCAGTCACAGAAACCTATCCAGGGACCCCACCCCAGTCCCATTAGACGAAACAAGCCTAAGAACTTTCTCCTCGATAACTTGAGTCTTACTACAACTGCCGTCTCGTCACCGATCAAAGGGGCTCCAATACTCATGAAAACTGGTGGAATTTAAATAAATGACAGCTGTCCCACGGCCGATCAAAGGGGCTCTGATACCTATGAAGATGGATGGAATTTAAATATATTGTTACCATGACAACAGGGACCCTATAAAAGTCCCATCAGACGAAACAAGCCCAAGAACTTCCTCCTTGATAACCTGAGTCTCACCACGACAGCCGTCTCGTCGCCGATCAAAGGGGCTCCGATACTTATGAAAACTGGTGGAATTTAGATACATGTAAATGAAAGCTGTCCCGTCGCCGATCAAAGGAGGTCTGATACTTATAAAGACTAAATTCAAATACACTGTTACCATGACAACTGGGACCCATATTGGGACCCTACAAAGTAGTATCAGGCAAAACAAGCCCAAGAACTTCCTTCTTGATAATCTGAGTCTCACCACGACGGCCGTCTCGTCTCCGATCAAGGGGGCTCCGATACTTATGAAGACGGGTGGAATTTAGATACATTGTTTCTATGACAACGAGGACGCGTTATTGAAACCTTACAAAGTTGTATCAGACAAAACAATCCCAAGAACTTCCTCCACAATAATCTCAATCTCACTTCAACGGCCATCTCTGTATAAAGGAATCAGGTATTGAAATCAAATGTTTCCATACTAAATATTGGGCTACTGTACCATCGACAACATCTTTAGAATTCATATGCTTTGAAAGCAATGATGCGAAAGGATCTCTTATCTTCTATCATATAGCTGATCAAAGGAGCTGTTTTCCCATGAAGACATATGGAATCTCAATGTTTGGAAATTCATTGAAAACATTAATTAATGAAAGGTGATGGAAGTAAAATGTAATGCTAGCATTGACAACTGAAATTGAAACTGAAGAGCTAAATATTGAATTTCTCTTCAATATAAAAATCTATTCTAATCCTATTTTCATGTCAAAAAGCAGAAACATTTCATACAAGCCTTCATAGAAAATTTCATGAGACTGTGATAAAGATTAAATACATGAAGTGATAAAAATTAAATATGTGTAGTAATAATTTATTGTAGGTGTTTAAGTGTTGATGGAAGATATTGATACTGCGAAGTCAGTTAAATTGTACCCTATTATGAACTATATTGGTACTGTTTGTTTAGAATTATTTTTTCAAGCACCTATTGAATCGGATTTGTGGGAATTATTGGTATATTTTTCTTGTCAAAATTAAAATGAAAGGCAAGAAAATTGAGTGTCTGTTTCCTAACTACATTCATGGTGTGATATAACATTTTGCTCACATAATATTCTTAGGATGAATATTAGAATAAAATTGTAATTTATTTATTCATTTTTGTATAAAAGTAATATAAATAAGAAGCATTTGTAATAGGTATTTAGACGTACATTTCAATGAACTGTGGTTTCCAAATTTTTAGATGATTAATTACTACTATGAAACAGAGAGTATGTGAATTGAATATGCTTGAATTTTACAATACATTGTGTATGTACATAAGAGCTACTATTTGTATATATTGTCCGTTATGGATAAAGATTCCATTTGGGAGTGGTGTTCGACCAACGGTATTCAAGGAACTTCTGATTGTGATTCTACACGCTATACTTTGCTGGGGGGATTAGATGATATATGATCAAATTTTTATATGGAGAATATTCTAAACTCAATGGCCCGAATTCACAAAAGTGGTTTAAATCGAGGGATGGTTTTAAATCATAGTGTAAATGTGCTTGACTAATTGCTAAATAGGGGCATTCATTGGACGACTTTTTACGTGTACGTGCTTAATCAAACACATTAACATGTAAATTTTCCTGTGCTGGGGTATTCTACCAAGCGTAGACCATTGACCAAAAAGAAGCAATCTTTGTAAATTCCGACCAATGTACTCAAGTGTAATTATCATTTTCTCTTAGCCTTTCAACTGTAAAGGTAGATTATGCTGTGAATAAAATAATAGTTATTATGCACATTTTATACAAGTACTCAACTGAGTTAAAGTTAATTTTCTCAAAGTTTATTCTTCTCTCAAGTCTGATGTGTGAATGCACAGTGTAAATGCAATTTTTTTTGAAAAATTACGCCTTCATTTTAAGTTGTATTCCGTCCAATACATACCAGAGCTATTATCTACAATGTTTGTATTCCAAATATCCGTCCATGGAGATCTCACATTAATTTCAGTATTCATTTTTTGTCTTGTCTTCACATTGTTTTCAGTATGCAGTCAGCACCGATTTATGAAAAACATAAAGATACAAGTTCTACATCCAATCTGGGATTGTAATCGACAAAAATTTCTGTAGCTTTTTTTATGTGCTACGTATTTGTAAATAAGATAACTTGTGCCTATGATAAAGATTATGTACAATTTTGTATTCACCACCTAATAAGTATGCACTAGCCTTTGCTATATCTCTTCCTCGACTAATTTATTTGTATTTCAATTCAAACATTCCACAGGGTTTATATCACAGAATTGATAGTCAGAATGATTAATATTATTTACATATGCGATATTGATATTTTCTGTCATTTCATTTTACTTTGTTGTAAATATCTTCATACATGAACATTTATAAATTCATTTTGCAAACATTAACATTCTTATACTGCTTGTGCTTGAAATATGAGTGTTAAAATATAAAGTGGAGCTTTAACGTCATAAAGATTTTCAATTATCTCTTATGGCACAAACTTAGAACCTGTGCATGTACACATTCCTGGCAACCTGGCATTCCACAGTCAAGTGAAGAGCTTGAAACATTCAAACCTGTCTGATATAGCCACCCAAGAGAAACATCAAGCGTGCCCACTGTCAACAGGTGGTCTACATAGACAGGTTTGACTGTACCAAATATCAGAGATGTGAACCTTCAGGAGATATGCAAGAGGATAGAAATTGAAATATCAATAATCAAACAGCTGAACCAAATATTTTTCATGAGAGAAAATGTATGGTAATTCATACCTTCTCTGTTGAGAAAATATTTTGTTTGTCTGTTCGGCAAATTTCATTCCTATCCTCAAAAATCTTCCAGAAGGTTTATACATGTATATCTGTTATATTGATATTTATGCAAATGTAGGTAGGCTGTTCCAGCTTAATGCTACAAGGTTTCAGGATCCCTTTATTTAGGAAATACTACAATACATTTGTATATTGTAAATATTTTGCTGTAAAAATTGTAAATTTCTATCTTGAAGTAAACATGTGGAAAATAAAATCTTTATCAACATGTCATTCAGAGCTTATCTGTTCTGCTTTATTCAATATCTGTCGAACATGTCACGATTTATTATTTTACACATTTACACAAAAACCTACACTGTTTCATAGAAACCCCATAACAATAACTTTACATTGCTTTGTATTTTATGCCAATTTTTTTTAGATATTCCATAAAACAATATCATTGAACAATATTTTCTTGTTCCCCCATGTCCCTCATCGGCCCCCCCCCCTCTCTCTCTCTCTCTCTCACACACACACACACACACACACACACTCCATCCCCCTCTATCTATCTACCTGTCTATCTTTCTACAAGTATCTATCTATAATCTTTCTAGATCAATTTCTCACTCGGGCATCTCAATCCATACCAAGGAGAAAGAGGAATGATTTGCTGGAAAGGGGGAAAAAATCTTGTTTTCCCTAGGACTTTGTAGTAGAATTATCAAGATAGTAGGAAAACTCCTTCGAAATGGCATGGAAACTCTCTCAAAATAGTCAAAAATTAAAATTCTTTCCTCAAAATTCATAATGTTTTTAGGTCTGCTTTCTCCCATCTTTCCATATACATGTATCTAATATATATCAATCAATAATGAGACTATGCCTGCTCATTCAGAATCTAATCTTGAGTCATGGAAAAGTAAGAGACATTTCAGAATTATAAAAATATTTAATACTCTCAATATTTGATTAACATTCAAAGACATACAAACATGATTCAAAATATTGAAAACATTTAGTACTGCATTACACTCCCATGTATCTCTACACATTAAGAGGTACATGTACATGCACATGACATTCTAATGTTGTATGACTGTTCTTTTCAACTTCTATTAAAAGACAAGACAGTCTACCATGCTTATTTTGCTTTCACATAAAATACTCAAAAAGAAGTTGGAAATCATCACCATCAAGTGTGCCCAGCAACAACAACTTCAGTCAGGAAATTTGAGGATTTGTTTGTTATTGAATCACAGTAAACTTTCCAATACAAATTCATTGAAAATAATCATGTTTTTACTTGTCTGCCTGATCCAACATCACCGTTCACAAAATAATAATTTAATTGTGTTATCTAACGATTTATGTTTCTGGAAATACGCGGTCCCCAATTCAACTACATGTACATGTACCTTGCATGTTATCAAACACATTAAAATTTGTTTTTACACATGAGTGATTTTAGTAGCTGCATGATGTCTCTTTCTACATACACATCCTGAAAAGTGAGCCCATATCATGATAAGGAAGTGAAGTAATTAAAAAAAAACGGTCCATAACTTTTTGAGTGGTGTATAATTTTATACAAGTGTGGAATTTCATGCTTTCAAGAAAATAATTCTGCAATTGATGTTCATGATTCAATAATGTAAAGACCAAGAGAAAATTGAGGTAAAGAGGCATAAAAGGTCACACATAAATCAACTGCATGACCCGAGATGTACCACCATAGAAAAATGATAGAAAATCATCAAGTGCTTTATATATATTTGGTATAAATTGCACATTATGACTGAGTTAGGCATGTAAAATGGCATTTACTATATACAAACATAACTATAATTTGCTATCTCACACATGAAAATTTACCTTTGAACTATCATATTCTTTGCACTATCATATTCTTTGCAACAAAAGAATAATAATAATATAATGATAATATAATGATAATATTTTCAAAATAAGCAAAAATATAATATATCTTTTCCAACTAAGAACCGTCTATTGATAATTTTTTTCTCAAAATTCTTTATCAACAATACGGTCTGAATTAAACAACTGGCAGCATGACAGAAAAGACATGATTAGAAATTACATGTAATTCATTAATTAGATAGTGTATAAAATCCTTAGGAACAAATTTAACAAATAACTACTAAAAGTAAGTTGGAATGATCTGCATTTATTACGCATAAATAAAGCTATATAAATCCGTAAAAGGCAATTCCCATGTCGTAACTTTTTGAGCTGTTGATTGAAATCATCGAGTTGGCCCAACGCCATTATTTCATTATGTTGATTATTATGTAAATAGAAAGTGCGCCATCTGTTGGCGGCCTCTCTGTGCTCTGTCAATAAATGGTAATCAAACTGCACTTCAAAGTTGTCTAGTATTCATTTTATCTACCTGTTAATTTGGTCTTTACTAAGCCATGGCGCAATGCCTGTTGGCTTGATTATGAAAAGTGCTTGATTGAATACTATACTGTGAGCAGAAGGGACAAATGCCTGGGACAAAGTAAGCAACCTCCATTCAAGCATTCACAATAGCTAGATGGACACAAAAGAAATTTCCATCCATCTTAAGGCCCCAGCATACCAAACACGGCACGGCACAACGGCACGGTATTTACGCGCTATCTCCCATGTGATTGGCCAATTGTTATACATCCTTTGCACGGAGGAGCGCGCTGACCAATAACAACCAAGATAGCGCGTAAATACCGTGCCGTGATACCGTGCCGTGTTTGGTGTGCCTTTATTCTGTGGCAAAAATAAGAATCAATTTTGTGATCATGAAGCTATTGTAAATGCTTGAATGAAGTGGTTTACTTTGTCCACATCCTTTCTCCCTTCTGCTCACAGTGCTACGTAGCAATACATACCTGAACATGAACATCCTATGAGTAGCACAGAGAGCAGAACTGACAAAGTGATTAGACAAAATAATCATCTTCTGATCAAATCCTCACAATACCGTAGCTGTACAGAATCTGGGCAAGTGGGTATGTAAATGTAGCACCTTGTGCATTAAAGCATACTGCACAATTAAAAAAAATGTCAAAACAAATTGATCTACAACATGCCTCTAGATTCTTATGTGGGGAAGTGAATCCAAGCCATTTTTACATAAGATTTTGGAATGTGCAAGATAAAACTTTAATAATAATAATAATAATAATAGATGCAATTTATATAGCGCACGTATCCACTCTGCTGAGTGCTCAAGGCGCTTTACATTATTATTACCCTGGCTTTAGCCCGGCAGCCATCCACGGCGCACTTGGCATTTCAAGGAATAAATAGTCCTGCCAGGTACCCATTCACCTCACCTGGGTTGAGTGCAGCACCATGTGGATGAATTTCTTGCTGAAGGAAATTGACGCCATGAGTAGGATTTGAACCTACGACCCTCTAGTTGAAAGGCGAGAGTCACGACCACTACACCAATAAGGACTAATAGGCAAATACACACACAAAAATTAACATAAAACACTATAGGGCGTCGCTACAAAGTTGCAATTGATCATAAATCAATTGCAAATTGAAACATGCATTTTCATTCGCCAACGGTCTGCGCTTTCAACATTACACACATGAAACAAAGGACTTGATTGGCTCAGTTCGATCGACTGCAACTTGCAATCGATTGCAACTTTCGAATAGCACCCCCTGTGATATATTGCATCATCTAAAAAATATTATACAATTCCAAAATACACAATTGCCACTGATACATACAAAGTGTTTCTGGAAACAAATGGACAAGAACTGGTTTACAATACAAAGTGAATACACAAATCGAAATAATTCCTGCAATTCATAATCATACCAGGAGTCTGCAACATAATAAGAGATATGATTAATTAAAAATTAATTGTACCTCTATTGTACATGTTTTCCCATAGACTTATGATTAATATTTATTATAATTTTGATTGCATCTTGTATGTTACAGTCCCCTGTTCCGAAAATACCTGCACAGATCCATGCTGATAATATTATAATATATATTATATAATATTATCATATATAATAGGCAAGTTAAAACGAATATGGAAAAAAAGTACATTCAAATAATTAACAAAATAATACATGTATACAAATTTCATTTGAAAAATATTTTTTTTCAAAAGAGCACAGGATTGTGATATTATCAAAGTCCAAAAGCACATATCGTTTGATCCTATGATGTTTTCAATTCAATGATAAAATAGAAATATTCACATTCATTGTATGAAATATTACTCATGTACAAATAATTATACATCAATCTGGTCCTAAAAATGTGTCAAAATTCTCAAGTAGCTGACCCTGATATCTTGCTTCCAATTTGTATGGCAGTAGGCCACATACATAGACAAAGATAATGACAAATTATACACAGTGTTTTGCACAGTGCTCAAGGCATTTTTGGTATTGTTACCCTAGCTGTAGCACATTGCCACCAGCAATGAATATTCATGTAAGGTACCAAATCACCTCACCTGGGTTGGGGGCAGCACAATGTGGATGAATTACTTGCCGAAGGAATACCATGGGTGGGTTTCCAGCCACGATACTTTGGTTTAAATGCAAGAGGCAGAACCACGACAGCATGATGCTTCAACATGAATATTTCACTGGCTAAGCTGAAGCACTAGCGCCCTCTGTTGCTTGTTGGGTCCTGGGATTGAAGTATTGTTTCTTCTTGACAATGAAGCCCTTATCAATGCATGTGTAGGCCATCTCAATCAACGATTCCTTCGGGTCGTGGGGTGTGATGCCAAGAACGTCACAAAACTGATTACAAAATGAGAAATAAAATTAGAATACCAGCAATAAACAGTTTTACTGAGTGGGAAAATTTGGGGAAAATGACAACCGCACTGTAAAATCAAATGCAAAATTGCAAGTCGCTGAAGTGCCTAGTTCTCACTTTAGGAAAATACAAATCAGCATTGGATGAATGTCATGAACATATCATATACAAGCAATGTGCGAGTGGTCGTACACTTAAAGACATTGTCACACATTACATTTTTTTTCTTTCATGAAATTCTCAAATCAAGATGTGTGACCTATGTTATTACGTCCAGCTTGATGAACAAAGATTGCAAAAGAGAAGGAAATCATATAGGCAATAGCATGATATCTATGAAAGTTGAATAAAGGTTCACTGTCACTTTGTTATTGCACAGTGTGCTTATGTTTTAAAGCAGTAAACATTGATTTTTCACAGCTTAGTTTAAGTCCAGCACCAACCATTTGGGTAGCATTTAGAATCTGGCAGTTGAGAATTTTTTGAATGAAAACAATGTTAAACGTCTTTAAGAATCATTGGAATTGGGTATTCTTCAAATGTACTCTGCATAATTATTATTTTTTATTATGAATATATGACACATTTTCAGATTAGCGGGTTTCATCATTGGAATGCAATGGGAGACAAACTTCAGAATCCTTTTACTGAAAAAACTACTTTTTAAGTTGGTAATCCCGTCTTCTTCTGTCTAAAAGTTCAATTTTTCACTCAAGACTTGGCGAATGGAACTGATCAATATCTCATATCAAAGCCCATGGAACGAGGAAATCAAAACACTAAAAATATAAAAGAAGTAAATATCCTACAGCTGTCTGATCTCAACATAACAGATGACACATACTTCACATGAATCAAACTAGTTGGCAATCTTCTGCAAAATATTTCTTGAAAAGCTAAAAATTGAAGAGCAATATCCTTACCCTGTGTGTGGAGAATTTGACCTCCTGACCTATGAGAGGAAGGATGTACTTCACTGATGAATCAAACAAACTCGCCATCTTCAGGAAAACATTCGGCGGTGCCATACTCGCTGGCTTGTAACCTATGAAAGAAAAAAGCATATATTTTATTTTTTTGTTTTAATTGAATTTATTTATTTCCTTTTTCATATACATAATCAATGCAAATAACAACACAAGTAAAACAAAATAAAGGAGGCGAGTACCCAGAAAGCACAGCTTGTGTTGGGATCACCTTTACAACAAAACAAAGTGAAACAAAATCATCTCTTCGAACAAAAGTTAAAGAAAATAAATTATTACATATTATTATTTGAAGTAAACAATTTAAGAAGAAAAAAAAAAGAGATAGGTGAAGAAAGGAAAGTGGTGAGGAGATTTGAAAGGTAAGAGAGAGGTGAGCAGTGAGAAGAAAAAAAGAAGGATTTTGGCATTATAATAATTATTAAATATCGATGTTAAGAGAGAGCATCTGGTGTATTAAACACTTGACAGCAAGCATTTCAGTTGCAGGTGTTGGTCCTGTTGGACATTGGAACACGCCAATACATTAATAACCATGTGCATATGTCAATGCTAACGTAAATGCAATAGGGAAATATAATAGAACAAACAGGTATACAATTACAAGGAAATTAAATTATTTTTCATTTTACGCGAGAAAGTATGCAGAGAAAGTATATTTTGAACTGCTTCTGGCAGGGAGTTCCAAAGCAAATATATTTTATTTGTTTTCTGTTGCCGTCCTTCAACAAGAAATTCACAGAAAAGGAGAGAAAGGAATTGGAATTAACCTCATTTCTAAATGATTATTATTCACACCAGAAGAAGAGAAAAGGAGAGGAAGACCTTTGGCACTACCATCTGACAGATATGTACTAGCGAGAATCCGCAATACCTCAGATCTTCAGCAAAACCTCAACTCGCACTTGGACCCCGCACCCGTACTCGATATGGTGATCGTGCTTTCTCTGTGTGTGCTCGATCCCCTCCTTTGGAATAATCTCCCCTCTCACATTCAGAATTCCCCCACAGCTGCATCATTCAAATCTCAACTAAAAACTTACCTTTTCAAACAGCAGTAGACCTTTGATCTAAATTCCAATTCCTCCCTTCCTTGACCACTGTACGTTCTGAATATGTATGTAATGAAGCTCTGATTATGTTTATGTTTATGTTTACGTTAGTTATGTTCCTGTTTAATTTGTATGTATTTGATGTATTCTAAAAATCTTGTAAAGCGCCAAGAAGCATTGGCATAAGGCGATATACAAATGTGGCTTATTATTATTATTATTATTATTATTAAAAGTAATAGTATGAGGCTATCTATATTAATCAATATTTAAATGCAGGGTGGTGTTTCACCAAGTTACAAAAGACTTTAAGAAAAAATTTACGCACGACTGGTATCATTTCTTTTCCTGATCTGATCAAGAATATTACGCCTATGCACTCGTTAACGAAGTCCAGTATTTCTGAAAGTCGTGCGTAACTTTAAGAAGGACTTGGTGAAACACCACCCAGGTTTTAAGTATGAAAAGAAATGAACAGAAAGAGGCCAACAAAGAAGCATTAAAATTAAACCCTCCTTTTAGGGACAAACTAGTTTTAAGTTACGGCCAGCCTCTCCAACAGACCTAGACGTTGTTACACCAAATCGTTCTTTAAGTTACACATGACTTTAAGAAAGACAGGAGTACGTTACCGAGTGTAATATACGTAAGATTCGCGATCATTCAGCACAAGAACTGATACCAGTCGTGCATATAGAGTCGTTTTTAAAGTCTTAAAATTAAACCCTCCTCTTAGGGACAAACTAGTTTTAAGTTACAGCCAGCCTCTCCAACAGACCTAGGCGTTGTTACACCAAATCGTTCTTTAAGTTACACATGACTTTAAGAAAGACAGGAGTACGTTACCGAGTGTAATATACATAGGATTCGCGATCATTCAGCACAAGAACTGATACCAGTCGTGCATAGAGTCGTTTTTAAAGTCTTTTGTAACTTGATGAAACACCACCCTGTTCTACAGAAAAATACTGACCTTTGTCTTTAAACTCTTCTCTGAGGACAGCATTCATCTCGCTGAACCACATGTTGTGCGGAGCGATGATGTGACGATGACCTACAGATGAATGTGAATCAAAAGAAATAATGATAATAATACGTCTTATTTACCCAGGGTAGCCGCTTCAGTTCTTCAAACTGCAATAACATAAAGCTACTATTACCCCTGTTTATTGGATTCAGGTGTGCAAAGTCAGAACCCCCAACACTACGACACAAGTTGATAAGAATAAGAGGGTGTTGCTAGAAAGTTGTAATTGATTACAAATCAACAGCAAATAAGTTACATTTAGAACTGGATGATTTCATTCGCACATTGCAAATAACTGATTGCAAATGAAATACAAATTTGTTGTAAACAGACATATGGGTATTTTCATTACACATTGTCTATAATTTTCCCAAGACATGTATGAAACAATGATTTTGAGTGGTCGTGTGATCGACTGCAACTTGTGAATGATCGCAACTTTCTAGCAACACCCCATGAGTCTAATAGGCCCCCCATTGACACATTCTCTGAGGACTCTATCTCTACGAACATCATTGATCCTACTGAACCATATGTTGTGGGGAGCGATGATGTGACGATGACCTGTGTGTATAAGGGTCAAAGGTGATAGGAATAAGAGGGTGTTGCTAGAAAATTGTCATTGATTGCAAGATCAACTACAAATAAGTTACAAACTGAGATGCAAATTTTCATTTGCACATGGTCTTTGTTAATTTTTTAACAATTTATGCATGAGTCTTTACAAATTACCTTCTTATAGGCAAAACATGTTTTATTAATAGCATAAAGTAGGTTGTTGGGGAGCAATGTCCAGTGGAATTCTAAAAATAATATGCCATTTGTATAATACCTAACCACTCTGTGGAGTACACAAAAAGAAAAAAGAAAAAAAAAAAAAAAAAAAAAAAAAAAATAAAAAGAAAAAAAAAAAAAAAAAATAAATAAAATAAAAAAAAAAAAGAAAAGAAAAAAAAATATTAAAGTAAAAAAAGTAAATAAAAAAAAAAGGACAGAAAAAAGAAAAAGAAAAAACAAACCAAAAAAAAAAAAAAAAATTTGGGTACGTTAAGAAGGCCAGAAGAGGAAGAACGAAGTGAACTTGTAGGGACGTAGCGTTGAATTAAAAATGGTATTATCTTAACATTCTTTTCATCATTTTGTCTTGTTCAGGCTTCCTATCAGCAACCTTCCTTTAATTAAAACTCCATCTTGAATCTATGCATGTATGATATGCATCATTACTTACATGTAAAAGGCAATATTTCACAATGCCAAAACACCTCAAAATATATCTAAATGATTTTGCTCTTTGTACCCAACAATATCTGGAAAAAAATAACTATGTACTATCCCAAATTAGTTAAAAAGTAATCAAAAAGCACATTTGGGCTAGCCAGACAATCATGCTGTACTCCCCAATCCTGCCCACAGAGTTTTATCCGCATATAGTGCATTGCTATCAATTGGTCACTTATAAATCATCAGTATTATTACATTGCTTGTATCTTGAAATAGTTTTGGGTGATTCCTAATTGGATGCACATTTCGAACTTTAAATATATAGCACTGGCTAAATCAGTTAAATCTATTTCAATTGTTATGATAATGAATAAAAATTAATTTGGTCTAGGATGGGCACTTTCGATAAGAACTGCAACAAAATTAAATCTGATTTTATCTACTCTTCAAATACTATAAAGAGACATAAATACATAAGCATACCCAAATTTTAGCAAATTTACAGAATTTCAGATCTTTTCACACATTAGCGAGTTGATATTTTCAGATTTTGAATGATTATTGTAAGGGGATTCTAAGGAATTCACGAAAGTAAAGCCCCAGCAAAAATGTAAGCTTTAACAGTACCTGCAGCATCTGGATGCGTCATAGCAACGACGTGAGCTTTTGCTACATCCCTGATGTCACAGACAGCAAAGTTAAGCTTTGGGACTGCAGGCGGATTTCGTTCCATGATGCGTTTGAGAATCTCCACGCTGGTTCCTGGAACCCCGCATATGACAGGACCAAGGACCAAGGATGGGTTGATGGTGGCTAGCTCAAATTTAGACTCCGCTTTAATACAAAAATGAGACAAATTGAAAATACAGTATGAATTTATTATAGGTTGAATATGACAACTCCACGGTTGGAGGTTTTTTTTTCCATGATGCGTTTTATGAGATCCACGGTCGTTTCTGGGGCTGCATATAAGATAGGGCCGAGTAGGTTGATGAAGACCAGCTGAAATCAAATTGAATTTATGAATTGAAAATGCAGTAAAATCTTGTGATGAAAGGGTGAGATATGAGTTTTGATATCAGCATTGAGCTTTGACGTCCCTGATATCACAAACAGCAAAGTTAAGCTTTGGGACAGCGGATTTCTTTCCATTATCAGTTTTACCACCTCTACGATGGTTCCTGGCACTCCACATATGACAGGGCCGAGAACCATTGATGGGTTGATGGCGGCTAGCTCAAATTTGGACTCCTCTGCCAAAGAAAAGAGAATGTTGATGACATGTTGCTAATATGAAGATATGAAAAAATTATATCCACAGTAGAAGTAAAAAAAAAAAAAAATGAAAAAAACATTTGCAGAAAAATGAACAAGTGTATTCTATGCTTTCAAAAAAAAACCTCAAACTATATAGCCATCTCTTTTTCACGCCAAAGTTTCAAAATGGTGCTTTTGATTTGTTTTCCCTTCTCTCTCGCAAAAAAAAGGTAGAATAGAAAGTTAAAATGATAACAAACTGCATCAAAATTTGATGTTCGGGAAAAGTTCCATGCTTTTCTTCAAAATACAAAATATAACAGGTGTAACAAAACTCTCATGCCCAGCAAGCCATAAAGACCATAAATTTGAAGACAAAAATCCATTCCTAATCATGCTTTATCTGTACATTTATCTCTCACCTGGCAGTTTCTCTACAAAGTCCCATGCAGCTCTCTCAGCAAGAGCCTTGCTCTTCCCATAAGCATCCACCATCTGGCTATTTAGATTCCTCCATGTCTCTTCTGTGAGTGGCTCTTTGGGCGTTTCGGTCAAGTCTGGAAAGGTGTAAACCACAAGAAATATTACACTGAGATGTCGACATGAATGGATAAGACCAATCCTCCCCCTCAAAAAAGGTTGAAAATGACAAAATTTGAATAAGGAGAACTGCTGAAAATGCTAAAATATCCAATAAAGATGAGCTGTGGAGTAAGATGAAGTAAAAAAAAAATACTCCTCCAGCTGGTTATCTTTCTTTTGTTCAAGTTTTTTAGTTCCTTTATTTGTCACTTCTCGCTCTGCAGATGGCTGCCTCTGCCATACTTATATTATTTTTTTCTTTCTTTCTCTTCACCACCTTGTTTAGCTTTTTCTTGGTTTTTTACTTCATTTTCATTGTCATTTTGCTTATAATTAGGATTCTGCTAAGATTGAAAGCTCAAGCTCTATTCTATTCCATTTTATTGAATTATACACTATCGAAAGAGGAAAAAACATTAGGCAACTTTCAAAATGACCTTTCATGAGAACACTTTTACATGCAGATTGATGAATTTACTTAGATTTTTAATGTGAATGATAAGTGTAAAGCAAATAAAAAAGTGGACCATGATTTCCATAGTATAAGTATATTACGGCCACACAATAAGAAAAATTGGAGGGGGCCTTGAATATCATCACTCACCACTGACCGCAGCACAAGAACTGGTCAAGACCACCCTCTTGACCCCTCCGACGTCCACACAAGCCTGCAGGACACGTGAAGTGCCCTCTACGGCTGGCTTGATGACAACATTCTCGTCCTTAGGACTGGAATCTGGGAACGGGCTGGCAGTGTGGATCACATGACTACATCCCCTCACAGCACTGTCAGAGAAATAAATGAAGAAAAAATAAAATGATCAATAAGGGAGAGGGTCAACTAAAAAGTTAAAAAAAGGACTTAGTGATACTTAATTATTTTGCTATTCAGAAAATATAAATGACCTTTTAACACTGGAGTGATGGATACAGGTGAAATCAAAGCAAAAATCAACCTACTCTTTCCAGCATTCCTCATTGGTTAAATCAGCCTCAACCAATTCAAGAGTATGGGTTGCGTTGGGGGAAAGCTCTTTCAATGGTTGTACTTTCTTAGGGTTAGTCAAACTCCGCACAGTTCCACTCACTTTATAACCAGCATCTTGGAGCTGTTTGACGATGTGGGTAGCTATGTAACCAGATGCCCCCGTTACCAGAACCCCTGAAATGACAGAAAAACAGAAAAATGTGGTTAACATAAGAAAACACAGAGCTCAGAATATTACTAGCATGGTAGGATGGAGCCTTATTTGCACAAGGTACCTTTAACGTGAAACTCCTATTAGTATGAGATTGTAATATTAGGGCCAATATGCTACAGTATCAAACATAAATAAACACTTGTAACAAAAATGCTTTTACCCCCTTAATAAATGTTGCATAATATGGCAATATCTTGAACTTCTTCTGATTGTTCAGGTTCTTATTTTTAGCTTCTGTTAATCGGTTTATACGTAGGACCTATAATTTGCTGTGATTTCTTGCTTCCAAGTATGAGTTTGAAGCAGCTACATGTAGCATCATTTATAAATACCAGTTTGATATTGTAATAAAAAAATACTCTCTTGCCATGCTAAGTGTCTTTGTTTAGTTCTGCTCCTCACCACACTATATTCTACATTCAGGCGGCCAAACCCTTACCTTACGATTTGCTGAAAATAGTATCCCGTAATTAGAAACCATCTGGAATAAAATTATTGGAAATGGTTTTTCAACGGATATCAATAGGTATGGGTGTGAACCTTTACCAAAAAAAAATCAGGGCGAATGCGGGTTGGGGAAAGTGCTTTTTTTCAAGGTCAAAGGTCAATAACCTTTCTTTACACACTGTGTAATGGTATCTCTGAGATAAAATATCGCTGGTTGATGATTTTTGTGTAAAAATGGACCAATTATTACAGGAAGATGAAATCAAATACAATAACATTTTTAGACAAACATTCAACCTTAAAATTGAAGGTCAAAAGGTCAATGAACTTTTTACATACTGAATAATGGAATATTTGGCATTAAACTCCACAGGTTGGTGATTTTGATGTAAAAATGGACTATGGAAACATTTGACAATTTTTTTCATGGATGTAAATTGGTATGGGTGTCAACATTTACCCACAAAAAGTAAGGACGTATTGAGTCTGGGTAAAGTGTTTTCTATCAAGGTCAAAGGTCAACGACCTTTTACACAATGTGTAATGGTATCTGCGAGATAAAATATCGCAGGTTGGCGCTTTGGGTATCAAAATGGACAATTTTTTTTACAAGAAGATAAAATTTAATGAAATCAAGTTCTTAGAAATGCATTCAACCGTGAAGTCGAAGGTCAAAAGGTCAATGAACTTCTTACATACCGCATAACGGATTATTCGGCATTAAACTCCAAAGGTTGGTGATAATGATGTCTAAATGGACTAAAGAAACATTTTGGAAAATGTTTTCATGGCTGTCAATAGGTATAGGCATCAACATTTACCAAAAGAGTCAGAATTAATGTAGTCTTGGGATGTGTTGTTTCTTATGGTCAAAGGTCAAAAACCTTTTTTAATCCTCTCCATTGGCCCAATGGTATCTCAGAGGTGGAATATCGCAGGTTGGTGAGCATGATGTGGATATGGTCGTATTCTTACAAGAATTGCTTGAGCTTCTCAAAACACGATTCATAGCATTAAGGGTCAAAACATCGACAATCACCATTGTGCGATTAAATGTGATTAAACGTGACTGAATATCACTCTACTGAAATCTCTTAAACGATATTTCACTAGTTCAAACTCTTGCCACTGGCTAAGAACACTTCTTGATTACATGCTATGATAAATTCCAACTATTGACCAATAGTGTGGAGACTGTTCTTAAACAAATATCTGACGATATCCTGAGGCAGGTGACAGGAAAATAACAGTAACTGTTGTTCTTCTGGACTACGTCTCAGCATTTAAGGGGACCTGGGAGGTGGTATTTCCCAAGATCAATCATGGTAGGCTGCAAAGGCACGCCTGACAGCATGGCCATTTAACATTCAAAGTGATACCTTTACTTCTGTTTTTAGCAGAATCTTTAAAGAAGATTCATGTCCTGCAGGCCACAGAGTTCTGTACTCAGACAGATTCTCTTCATGATGTACTTCTCCCTTCTTGCAAATTAAGCATGTCAACAAGGCTTGGAAGTTCACTTTTAGGCTGATGAGGCTCAGACATATAAAATGGGATCCCAGATGACCAACAACATTCAATCAGCAATGGAAGTGTCATCCAGATGGAAATGACAATCAGATGACAAGATAGTAGATCTCGTCATGTCTACATCCTTTGGAAGAGATGACAAGATATTAGATCTAGTCATGTCTACATCTTTTGGAAGAGATGACCAGATATGAGATCTAGTCATGTCTACATCCTTTGGAAGAGATGACCAGATATTAGATCAAGTCATGTCTACACGATCATTTGGAAGAGATGACCATATGAATCTAACATCTCTTCACCTGTTCATCTCTTCCAAAGGATGTAGACATGACTAGGTCAAATAACTTGTTATCTGGCCATCTATTCCAAAGGATGTCGACATGACTAGATCTAATATCCTATAATCTTGCCATTCTTTCAAAAGGATGACTAGATCCATAATTTCTTGTCATCTGGTCATCTCTTCCAAAGGATGTTGATATGACGGGATCTAACATCTTGTCATTTGATAATTTCTTCTCCAAGATGTTTCAATGACCAGTTCCAGAATCTCGCCATCTCAACATAATTTATGTATATCAGAAACCCNGAAAGAGTTTGTTTTTATCATCTTTTCTTTCACACAATTCAAGAAAACAGGACTTGGAGGGAAATAAAGGATACTATAATTTTGCTGTGATTTTTCAACTTGAGTAAGAAAGACAAAAGTTTGTTTTTATTATCTTTTATTTCACACAATTCACTAAGAAAACAGGACTTGGAGGGGAGTGAAGAATAATATGATTTTGCAATGAATTTTCAACTTGAGTCAGAGAGAGGAGTTCAGGTCAAGCCATTCTCAGAAGATTGGTCAGTTGAGGGCATCAAAACAATTTGTTTTGACTATCACATGGACAATGCAAACATTGTGTTGCTGACCTGCAAACAGAATCGAGTCTATAATAATGAAGTGCTTAGTAGATAAGAAATTTTGTATTTTGCAAGAGTGTAGGAATAACAAGTACATTGGTGTACATAGATAGCAAACTCACTGAATTTCAAGCATTTTTACCCAGTATCGAGCTGTTATTTTCACATTTTGAAAGACTATCGAACACTAGTCCATCGGCATTCTCATGAGTGAAAATTTTAAAGTGACTTCATAGTCTCAAAATTTGCAAAAATAAAACCTTGAAGATTTCAGTTGATACAGAACTTCAGGGTCCACAAATCCACCAGGGCTAGAGGGGCGGCAGCCTCCTATTTTTTTCAGAAAATGTGTTCAATCATACGGCAGTGTGTACAAATTGTTTTTAAGATGTTCTGCGGTGTCTGTACCTTATGAGTACATTGTCTTAACAACGTACATGTATATTTACAAAAGGTATAAAAAGATGATTTTGGTATACAGAGTATATATTTTTATTCTGAATTATGTGACTTTTGTAGGTAAATCTTAACCCATTGACTACTGACTTTCGTAATTCCCATTTCAGAAAATTAAATTCAACTATCATAGTATAAGGGGGCTTTCAATGTTTTATAATTTACTGTTGTCAAATTGTATGCACGGGGACCCGACAGTTGCTCCGACGACAATTGCTCCGGTTCATTTTTCTGGCTAGGAGTAGGGTTAGGGTTAGGGTTATGATAGGGTTTATGATTCAGAATGATGTCAAGATTAGGATTAGGGTTAGGGTTAGGTTTGGGATTAGGTTTGACATTAG